>JAABKJ010075445.1:134856506-134963530 GCA_011634705.1 Andricus grossulariae | reverse complement strand
CTGCGGCTAACTGACGCACAGGAAGTTTGGCGGGACAAGTTAGCGGCCATTTATGCCGAGGAAGACTTTGCGTCAAACTCGGACCCGGAGCAGCAGCTCTACGAGGGTTTTATTGGTGACCGTGACCGCCGTTTATGTGAGCAAGTTCGCATGGCAGAGCCCGCGCAATTAGCCCGTCAGCAGTGGCCGTTCGATGATCATCGTTTGCCGGAATTATTATTTCGCTACCGGGCGCGTAACTTTCCTGAAACCTTGAACAATGAGGAGCTACAACGCTAATTTACTCAAACTTTTCAAAATTCTTAGATGGCTTCTACATTTTCTGCTCGAAATCTACATTTTGTTCTAAAAATATACATACTCGAATTTAACAAAATTTGAATCTTCAGCATTCTCTTTTAAAATTGTAGGAAATCATTTTAAATGTTTTGAAATCTTTTTCAATTTTCTCTGAAAATTTATTTTTCATTTTTATTATTTTTTATTTATCTTTCAAAATAATAAATTTTTCAGAAATTTTGCGAGGAATCTTAAGAAGATTATTTCATTCTGTTGAAACTTTTTAAAATTCTGAAATGGTTTATACATTTTTTGTTCAAAATCTTTATAACTCTACATTTTGTTTTAAACTTACACAAATGTAAAAAAAATGTAATCTTCTACATTCATTTCAAAATTGTAGAAAATCATTTTAAAAGTTTTGAAAGCATTTTTAATTTTCTCTGAAAATTTATTTTCAAAATAAAAAATCGATTGAAATTTTCACAGGACTCTTCAGAAAATTGTTTAATTCCCTTGAAACCTTTCCAAATTTTTTAAAAACTTCTTATTTTCGAAATCTTCAAAAACCTAAATTTTTTGCAATCGTTTAAATTTTTAAGTTATTTTTTTAATCTTTCAAAACTTCTAAACTATCTAAATATGTTTTTAAATGATTCGAATTTTCCCAATGTTTCAAAATGTTCGGGAGTTTTATTATTTGGGAATTTTCCAATTCGGGAATTTTATTATTCGCAAATTTATTATTCGGGTATTTTACAAAGTCGGGAATTTTATTTTTTGGAATTTTACAGTTGTCCCAAAATTCCCGAATTTGAACAATTACAACAAATTTCAATAAGTATTATTTATTTATTAAAAATACAAAAATCAAATATTTTCTTGAAAGAACATTTTTTTCAGCTCTGATTTATCTCAAGATTACTTTTTATTATTTAAAAAAATTATAAATTCGGTTTTCGAGAAGGCTTTTTGCAATTTTTTGAAAATATTATGCAAATCTTTAAAAAAAAACATCCAGAAGTATAATTTTTTTCATTATTTTTATTTTAGATTCAAACAATAATTTTAAAAAACCTAAAAGTTAGAAAAATGGTTTTCTATTATAAAAATATTTGATCATTTTATTTTTAATAAATAAATAATATTTATTTTAAAAAGTTTTACTGCTTAAATTCGGAATTTTATTACTCGGGAATTTTTAAATTCGCTATTATTATAAACTGTTCGAGAATTTTATTATTCAGGAGTTTTCCAATTCGGGAATTTTATATTTCGGCAATTTTATAATTTCAGGAATTTTATTTTTCGGAAATTTTTCAATACGACAACGTTACAGTGACGGAAATTTTATTTTTCGGGATTTTCCAGTCGTCCCGAAATAATGCCCCTGAATCTAAAAATTAAAAAAACAGTTTTAATAATAATGAAACGATAAATAAAATAAATAATCTGTTTATGAAATCAAAGTATTTTATTTTTTGTTATTTAATATTTTCCTAATTGTTAAGATTTGAAATTTTCCTTGTGTCCGAAATGTTGCAGTGTCTGCAATTTTATTTCGCAGTATTTTATTTCGAATGTTTTCTTCGGGAATTTTCCAGTGTCAAGGATATTCTTTTTTTTAGATTTTTCAATTGTCCCTCACTGATGAAAAAGATCTTAATTTTAAAGAATCAAATTCTATATACTTCAATCTACATTAAAAATTAAAGACACAAAATAAAAATATTTAAAAAAAAAATTTCTTTTACAGGATATGATAACTAATAAACGGAAGTACAATATTTTCCCAGTGACGCATTTTCTAAAACTCGTTTAACAACAGCATATTTGCAGAATCTAGCACACAGAGTACTTAACGATTATATAAGCGTGAGTATAGACATATATGTTTTACAGACGTCACACCATAAACACCAGTGACGGGTAAGTTACTTAAAAAAAAAAAAAAAAAAAAAAAATCTGATAATATTTGTGAAATTATTGAAATATTTGTGATATATCTGGAAAATCATTGAAATTTTTGTGCACTCTCTGAAATCTATCTGAAGTTTTTATGAATTCTTTCAAATCTATCAAAAATCTTTGCGAAATATTTGAAATTTGCGTGAAATCTTTGAAATCTTCAGAAAAACATTGAAATCTTTGTGAAATCTTTCCGATATTTTTGGATACCCTTGCAAAATATTTGAAATCTTTGAAATCCTAGGGAAATCATTAAAATCTTTATAAATTCCTTCTAAAATCTTTGGAAATCTTTGCTAAATATTTGTAGTATTTTTTAAATGTTTGGTAATATTTCTGAAATTATTCAAAATCACTAAAAGCTTTGTGAAATCTTTTAAATCTATCCGAAATCTTAGCGAAATATTTTTAATCTTTGTGAAATCTTACCGAAATATTTATGAATTATCTGATGATATTTGTGAAAATATTGAAATATTTGGGAAAGCATTTAAATCTTTGCGCACTTTTCGAAATCTAAGTAAAATTTGTATGAAATCTTTTAAATCTATCCAAAATCTTTCCGAAAGATTTGAAATCTTTGTGACATCATTGAAATCTTCGTAAAATATTTCTGAAATATTTGAAAATCTTTGCAAAATATTAAAAATATTTTGAAATATTTGGTAATATTTGTGAAATTATTGAAATCTTTATGAAATCTTTCAAATATATTCAAAATCGGGGCGAAATATTTGTAATTTTTTTTTAACCTTTCTTAAATCATAAAAATCCTTGTCCACTCTTGGAAATCTATGTGAAACCTTTGTGAAATTTTGGGGAAATTATTGACATCTTCGTGAAATATTTTTGAAATCTTTGAAAATCTTTGCAAAATATTTGAAATATTTGATGATATAAATCTTTGGGAAATCATTCAAATCTTTGTGAAATTTTTCTCAAATCTTTGCGAATTATTTAACATATTTTTGTCATATTTGGTGATATTTGAGAAATTTTTGAAAAATCAAGGAAGCCTTTGTGAAGTCATATATAAATCTATCCGAAATCTGTGCTAAATATTTGAAATCTTTGTGAAATTTTTGGGAAATTATTGAATCTTTGTGCAATCTTTGAAATCTTTACGAAATTTTTTTAAATCTTTGTGAAATCATTGAAATCTTTTCGAAATCTTTGTGAAGTTTTCTGAAATCTTTGCGAAACATTTGAAATTTGTTTTGAAATATTTCTGAAATTCGTAAAATCTTTGTGAAAGCTTACATAAATCTATTTGAAACCTGTGCTAAATATTTGAAAATCTTTGTGAAATCTTTGGGAAATCATTGCGAAATATTTTGTGATATTTGTGAAATTTGACAAATCTTTGTGAAATCTTTGCGAAATATTTAGTAATATTTGTGAAATCTTTGAGGAAATATCAAAATCTTTTCGAAATCTTTGGAAATATTGAAATATTTTTGAATTATCTGATAATATTTGTGAAATATTTTTAATCTTTGGAAAATCGTTCAAATTTTTGTGAAATCTTTCTGAAATCTTTGCGAAACATTACAAATATTTTTCAAATATGATGTAATATTTGAGAAATTTGTGAAATCTTCGAAAAATCATTGAAATGTCTTCATGAAATCTTATATAAATCTATCCGAAATCTATGCTAATTATCTGTAATATTCACTAAATATTAAAAATCTTTGTGAAATCTTTAGGAAATTAGAATCTTCGTGCAATCTTTGAAATCTACCTGAAATCTTTACGAAACTTTTGAAATCTTTGTGAAATCATTGAACGGTTTTTGAAATCTTTGTGAAATCTTTGTGAAATTCTCGGAAATCTTTGCGAAATCTTTGAAATATTTGTGAAGTCTTTGAAATCTTTGGGAAATCTTTGAAATCTTTGTGCAATATTTCTAAAATCTTTGAAAACCTTTGCAAAATATTTTTAAAATATTTCGTAATATTGGGAAAAAAATCATTTATTTGGTTGAAAATTTAACAAAAATGATCTTTTTTAGTTGAACTACTTTGTTAAAAATTCAGTTTTCTAGTTACAGATTTAACTAAAACATTTAACTATTTTGGTGAAGAATTTTTTACTGTTAAAAATTAATTGTTTGAACTGAAAATTTAACTATTTCATTTTTGGCGAAAATTTGTCTAAGTTGAAAATTCCTGTATTTTGTTAAACATTCGTCTTTTTGATAGAAAATTAATTTTCTAGCTTGAAAGTTCAGCTATTCAGTTAAACTACTTTGTTAATAATTCATTTTTTGTTTTTTTTTATGCTTGGAAATTTTTTATTTCCTATTAAAAATTAATTTTTTGAACTGAAAATTTAACTATTGACATTTTGGTACAAAGTTGATCTTTTTTAAGTTGAAAATTCGTCTTTTTCTGTAGAAAATTAATCTTCTTCGTTGAAAATTCCACTATTTGGTGCAAGATTAATCTAGTTAGTAGGAAATTCAACAATTTTGTTCAAAAGTCATTTTTTTTGGCTGAAAATGTAACGGTTTTGTTCGAAAATTTGTCTTTTTGGTGTGGAAAATTAAACTATTTTGTTAAAAAAATTCATTTACTTGATTAAAAATTTTACAAAAGTTATCTCTCTTAGTTGATAATTCAACTACTTGGTTGGCAATTGAACTACTTTGTTAAAAATTCAGTTTTATAGTTATACATTTAACTAAAATATTCAACTATTTTTTTGAAAATTTTTTTTTGTTCAAAATTAATTTTTTTAACTGAAAATTTAACTATTTCATTTTTGGTGAAAATTTGTCTTTCTTAGTTGAAAATTCGTGTATTTTGTTGAAAATTCGTCTTTTTGGTAGCAAATTAATTTTCTTACTTGGAAGTTCAACTACCTAGTTGAAATACTTTGTTCATAATTCATTTTTTGTTTTTTTATTCTTGAAAATTGTTTTTTTTTGTATTAAAAATTAATTTTTTGAACTGAAAATTTAACTATTTCATTTTTCGTGAAGATTTATCTTTCTTAGTTCATAATACATGTATTTTGTTAAAAATTCGTCTTTTTGGTAAAAAAAACTTTTTTCATTTTTTGGTTGGAAATACGTAATTGTAGTTGGAAATTCATCTCTTTGGTTAAACATTGAACCATTTTGTTAAAAATTCGTTTTTTTTATAAAAAATTTATTTTAGTGCTCTTTTTTAGTAAAAAAATCTACTGTTTGGTTAAAAATTTGTCTTTTTCGGTAAAAAATTAATCTTCCAGCTTAAAAATTCATGCTTTTGGTTAAAAATTCAACTATTTGGTTGAAAACTAATCTACTTTGTTTAAAATTAAACCATTTTGTTAAAAAGAATCCTTTTTGATTGGAAAGTCAACTGTTTTGTTGGAAATGCGTCCATTTGGCTGCTGATTCGACCATTTTGTTAAAAATTCGTTGTTTTATTTTTAAATTAATTTTTCTAATTGAAAGTGTAAATATTCTACTTTTGGTTAAAAAGTGATCTTTTTTAGTTAAAAATTCTACTATTTGGTTGAAAATTCATCTTTTTCGGTAGACAATTAATCTTCTTGCTTAAAGATTCATTTTTTTGGTTAAAAATTCAACTTCTTTGTTGAAAATTAAACAATTTTGTTAAAAAATATCTTTTTTGGTAGAAAAGTGAACTATTTTGTTGAAAATTCGTCTATTTGGCTGAGGATTCAACTATTTTGTTAAAAATTCGTCTTTTTTGGTTGACTTGACCTTTTTTTTATGTAAAATTGAAATCTGTTCTGTTTGATATATGAACTATTACATTTTTCGTTGAGAATTCATCTAATTTATTTAAAAAACAGCAAACTACTTTATAGATTCTTCATTGTTTAAAATTCATCTCATTGAAATGTCAGCTTTAAAAGGAACTCGAGAAAATAAAAATATCTTAAGTGTTTCTCGAGTTAGTCAGTTTCGAGAAATACTTCACAATGACTTTACTCATTCGTCAAATATTTCACAAAGATTTCACAAAGATTTCAAATATTTCGCAAAAATTTCGGATAGATTTCAAAGATTGAACAAAAATTTCAGTGGTTTCCTCATGAATTCACGAAGATTTAAAAAAATTCGAATATATTTAAAATACTTCACAAAGACTTTACTCATTTGTCAAATATTTCAAAAAGATTTCACAAAGATTTATTTGGGATAGATTTCAAAGATTGAACAAAAATTTCAATGGTTTCTTCATGAATTCACGAAGATTTAAAAAAATTCGAATATATTTAAAATACTTCACAAAGACGTTACTCATTTGTCAAATATTTCACAAAGATTTCAATAATATCAAAAATATTACCGAATATTTCAAAAATATCTCAAATATTTCGCAAAGATTTTTGCAGAATTCCAAAATATTCCACAAAGATATAAAAGATTTTAATGATTTCCGAAAAATTTCAATTATTTTAAATATTTCGCAAAAATTTCAGATAGATTTCAAAAATCTCAAAGATTTCAAATATTTCGCAAAGATTTCAAATATTTCGCACAGATTTCAGATAGGTTTTTAATATTTCACAAATATTTCCGTTATTTCACAAAGATTTCAGATAGATTTCAAAGATTGAACAAAGGTTTCAATGGTTTCCCAATGGATTCACAAAGATTTGAAAAATTTCGACTTTTCTCAAATATTTCACAAAGATTTCAATAATTTCCCAAATATTACAGAATATTTAAAAAATATTTTAAATTCTTCACAAAGATTATTTAAGTATTTCTAATGATTTCACCAAGATTTAAAAGATTTAGATGATTTCCGAAAGATTTTAAATATTTCGCAAAGATTTCAGAGATATTTCAAAGATTTCACGAAGATTTCCATTATTTTACAAAGATTTCAAAGATTGGACAAAGATTTCAATGGTTTCCTGATCATTTCACAAAGATTTCAAAAATTACGAAAAAATTTCAGAGAGATTTTCAAGATTTCACGAAGACTTTCATTATTTCACAAAGATTTCAGATAGATTTTCAAGATTCAGCTACGATTTCAATGATTTTTTGATGATTAAACGAATATTTTAAAAATTTCGGAGAGATTAAAATTATTTCACAAGGATTATACTCGTTTCTCAAAGATTTCACGAAGATTTAAAATATTCACAAAGATTTTACCAAGTCTTCACAAAATGTCTTAAATATTTCAGAAAGATTTCAATAATTTCACAAATATTACCGCATAGTTAAATTTTCAGTAAGAAAAGGAATTTTAAACTAAAATTATGAATTTTAAAGCAAAAAATTACTTTTCTACTAAAAATGAAGAATTTTCAATCAAATACTTGAATTTTGATATGAAAAAGATCAATTTATCCAAAAATGAAAATTAAATTATAAGTTACAAAAATTCATTTTACACTATGAAGATGAATTTTTTACCAAAAAAAAAGAAAAACACGAATTTGCAACAAAATACATAAATTTTTTAGTGCAAATATTACATTTTAAGCCAAAAATAAAATAGTTAAATTATAAGCTACTAAAATTGAGGTTCCACATAACAGATTAATTTTTAACCAAAAATATGAAATTATGATTTTTTGACTAAAAAGTTGAATTTTCAACTAAAAAAATTGATTTTCACAAAAAATGCAATAGTGAAATTTTCAGTTTAGTTTAGAAAATCCATTTTGAGCACAAAAAAAAGAATTTTCGACAAAATGGTTACGTTTTTAAGAAAACAAATTAATTTTCAATCAAAATGGTGAATTTTAGCCAAAGAGAAAAGAGTTTTGAACGAATATTAATTTTGAACCAAAAACGATAAATATTCAACAAAATATGCGAATTTTCATTGAAGAAGAAATTTCGATGGATGAAGGCAAATGAGTTAAAAACTCATATTTGTTTGTCAAAGTATGCGACGTTTCGTTGGCATCAATTTTTAATGAGTTCCATTTTTAACCCGAGGATATGAATTTTCAACAAAGAAAGTTAATTTTCAACAAAATAGTTAAATTTTCATTAAAAAAAAAATAATTTTCAACAAAAATCCGAAATATTCTACCAAAAAAATTAACTTGTAACCAAGAAGTTTAATTTTCAACCTAAACATATGAATTTTCAACGAAAAATTGAATTAATATTTCAACAAAAACAAAGAATTTAATTTAGTATAAAAAGCAATTGAATTTAAACAAAAAATATGAATTTTCAACCAAGAGGAATAATTTTCTACCAAAAAAGTGTTAATTATATAAACAATTTTTATAAACAAATGCACATTTTCACCATTTTTTCATGAACAGGCTTCATTCTTGTTGCGGAATCGACTTGAAATGTATTGCTAAAGACTCCTTGCTGTCATATTTTTCATAATGATAACAATTGTTAATTATATAAACAATTTTTATAAAGAAATGTACATTTTGAACATTTTTTCATAAATAGACCTTATTTTTTTCCGGAAACAACTTGAAATGTTTTGCCGAAGACTTCTTGCCGTCATATTTTTCATAGTAACGAAAAGTGTTCATTATATAAACAAATTTTATAAACAAATACACATTTTAAACATTTTTTTATGAATAGGCTTCATTTTTTCCGGAATCAACTTGAAATGTTCTTCCAAAGACTCCTTGCTGCCATATTTTTGATAATGATGACAATTCTTTTATGATAAAAATAATTTAAAAAACACCAAATTGGGCAGACCCTATACATTTCAAGTCAACTGGATTCGAAAATTGTCCGTGCTACAAAATCGAAAATCTTATTATAAAAAAAAATTAATTTAATGCATCTCCTCTCTAAATTTTAATCAGAAAAAAATGGGTCACTTGCTGTGCATAGAATACGAATCAAAAATTACTTTTTGAATTTCAACCCCCTTAAGTCTATTTTATAGGATAAAAAAAAACCCATAAGAGAAATGGGATTCTGCGAGTTTTGGGTTTCAATTATTATTTTTTTTCCATTTAATTTTAGTATACATTGTATGCAATACATAAAATATTATTCTATACTGATTATTAGATGTTTAAATTAATTTTTTAAACAAAAAACAAATCATCGAAAATAAAAACTTTTTCCCTTCTATCATAAAAAAAATATTGAAAATAAAGAATCTGTCGTTAAAACTTTGTATATTAAATAATTAAAAATTAATCGATTTTAAGACTAGCATTTTCGAATTCGATTTTAAAAAATAAATAAATTTGAATAGGTCTTCAAAATTATATAAATTAAACATTTTAAATTCAAAATGCAGAAAAAAATAGAAACCGTAATTTCCTCCCTTTCAACTCAACACAAATTTTAAAGATAAAGCATGTCTCTTCCAATTAAAAAAAAATAAATAAAAACAAAAAATTCCCTCTCTCAATTCAGAAACAATTTAAATACAAAAATCTATCCAATAGAATATAAATAAAAAAAAATTCTTTTCCGATTCAAACAAAAAATCATAATAAATACTCCTCTTTTTAACCTGGAGAAAAATGTCTAAAATAAAACATCTAAACCCATTTAACTTAATAAAAATATTGATACAAATTTTAGGAATTAAAAAGTTCCCTCTTCGCAACAAATTAAACACCAAAATTTTTTCACTTCTAATTGAATAAAAATGTTACAAATAAAAAGGTGTCTCTTCCAATTCAGAAAAAAAATAAAAAACCACCGCGAAAGAATTTCCAAATCTAACTCATTAAAAATTGGGGAAAAATATTGGGAATTAAGTTTTTCAACTAAAAATTGGAATATACCATTTTTGTTTAAAACTTGATATTTTTAACTGAAAATTGATCTCTTCTAGTTGAAAATTAAATTATTTTGTGAAAAAATCGTCTTTTTTGGTAGAAAATTATTCTTCTTGGTTGAAAATTCATATTTTTTTGTTTAAAACATCACCACTTATGTAATTTGAAGACGATTAGAAAGAAAAACGATCACTTTCTATCTATAAATGGTCAAACTATGTATTTGTTCATAAAATTCGTTCATAACATAAACAAATAATATCGGTTGACAAGTCTTCGTCAATAAACGTCATTACTTATGTAATTTGAAGACGATTAGAAAGAAAAACGATCATTTTCTACCTATAAATGTAGAAACTATGCATTTGTTGACATAATTCGTTTATAAAATAAACAAATTATACCATACAACAAATTTCCATGATCAAACGTGGTCTTGTTGATAAAATCAAGCAATTTCAACTCAAAAATACACATTGCAAGCAAATTTCCAATATGTTAACATTTTAGTAATATAATTTGTTTATAACAATTAGATTCGATATCCTTTAAATTATTTATATTCTTTGGATACTTCGCATTCATTTTCGTCAAGAATAGGATAATTTAAGTTATTTATTTGAAGATAAAAAATAATAATTAAAAAAAGTCTCATTTTCGCTCGTTGTTTATTTATATAAAAAATAGAAAACGAAAAAAATTAGAAAATCGAATTCATAGAGGCTCTTTTGCAACTATCAATAACCACTTCTAAATAAAAAAATTGAAGATCGGTTGAAAATTGTAGGCTGTACGTGATTTTGAATAGTAAATTCCCGATTCAGCCCACTGTGCATCTGTCTCAACGCACACCTTTTTACATGCATTTATTGAAGGGAATTCACAATCGCTCCCTGAGACAAATTTTCTGTATCTGCCCTTGAGACGTTTTAATAGTCGAAGACCAAAAAAGGGACTTAATTTTCGTTTAATTCAAAAATTTTACTAAACGACAAATTTCGTATACACTTAGAAGGTTTTTTATTATGATATCAGTTTAAACGAATGTAATAACAACAATAATAAAATGTAAACATCTTTAGAGGACAACCTTAACGCCATGACTATACGAGATAACGACTATAAAATCTAAAAAAGCAGTCGAATGTTCATTAGTCACATTGTTCATCAAATTGTTTATATAGTTCTATTGATCAACCAGAAAGGCTAAGTTTTCAACCAAAAATGGAATCGCTCAATTTTCAGTTAAAAGAATTTATTTTTAAGAACAAAAAAAGCAAGTTTTCAACAAAATAGTAGACGTCTCAACGAAAAAGATGAGATTTGAACCAAAAAGCTGACTTTCAACAAAATATATGAATTCTTTGCTAAATAGTTGGATTTTTAACTGATCAAGGATGAATTTTGAACTAAAAATGGAGTAGAGAATTGACTTTACGTTATCGACCAGGTTGATTAGTAAATTTCTTATGTTAAATTTCGTCGATTGCACTGGTCAAATAATTTTCCGGGTCGAGCTAGATGTTTTCTCGTTTCTCCAAAAATTATTTGGCCAGTACAATCGTCAAAATTTAACATCGGAAATTTTCAACAATGGAATAGTTAAATTTTCAGATAAATATAACTAATCTTAAACCAAAAAAAAAGAACGAATTTTCCATTAAAATATTTAAATTTTTAACCAAAGAGGTGATTCTCTGAAAAAAGAAATTTGTTATTGAAGTAGTTCAAGTTTCAACCAAGTAGTTGGAGCTTCAACAAAAAAAAAAATTTGATGACAAAGTATTTAAACTATAAACCAAGCAGTTGATTTTTCAACCGAAAAATGATTTCTTACCCAAGGAGATTTATTTTCTGCCAAAAATATCAATTTTCCACCAAAAATAGAATAGTTACATTTTTATTTAAAAAAATTAATTCTCAACAAAATAGTATATTGTGTATCAAGGGCGTAAAGAAGGCTATTTTGACGAGGGTGAATTTGCTGCCCGAGCGAAGCGAGGGTGGCAGTAACACGAGGCAAAATAGCCTAACGCCCTTGATACACACCATACTTTTTGTCCCCCTCCTTGAAAACAAGCATGTGAAGCAGATAGAGGATGTTTGGTGCAGATCAGTAAGGTAGGCCAGCATGTCTGTAATATGGAGCCAAGTGGGGTCCGACAGAAAGCAGCAGCGGGTAGACAACAGCGCAGGTGCTGAGGATCTCGCGGAGGCTGTCAAAATAGGAAAGGGTAAGGGTGATGCCGGAGATAGTACCAATGATGGTGAGGTTCACTTTGAAGCGTCAGGGAAGTTGGAGAGGGGTGACGGAGAGAAGGGAGGGGGACTTGCTGACAAGAGGACTCGCGATAGGCCGTCGAATCATGAACTGCTTAATAGGTCCATATCTAGTAGCTTAAGATCAAGACAAATTTCTTATGAATGTTGGCAGGGGGGAGGGTTTACGGATAAAGGCGATGAGGATGAGACGGAAGATAGTAAGAGATCAAAAGTTGATCAAGAGAGCCTTGAAAATCTCATCAAAAGGTTTATAGACGAAACAAGCCGAAGCCAGAATGGCATGCAAAGGCGAGGGGATGAAGTATGGGAGGAGATAAGCAAAGTGAGAGAAAAGTGGGAAGAGTGGAATCTCTTGTGGCGACAAGAAAAACATGAGGTTCAGAAGCAGTTGAAGAATATCGAGAAAAAGCAAAGAATGATCGAGAAGGAGAGACAATCGGGTATTGAGATATTGGGAGAAAAAGTGATACATCTAGAATCTAAGTCTAAGGATATTAAAAAGGGTATAAAGAGGTAGAAGAAGTAGAGATAGTGAAATAAGTGAATGAGGACGTTATCCTAATAAATGTGAAAATGAATTTAAGACTGAGAGAGATAGAAAGAGAAATGGTCGCAGAAGAGAAGACAAAACAAAGTAGAAATATAGTAATTAAAGAAATGAAAGTGGATAGTAAATCAGAAAGAGAAAGAGTGGAGAAGCTGATGGAGGAAATCGGGGCGAAAGTGCACGTGGAAGAGGGAAATGAAGTGGGAAGGAAGAATGAGAGTAAATCGCGTATACAGATAGTGAAAGTAAGAAGTGGGGAAGCATGGAGTGAAAAAGTAAAAGGAAACACGGCATGGATAGGAAAGGACAGGATATGGATAAATGTGTGAAAAAAAGAAGAAGGAGGAGCGATGGGGTTTCCACAAATGTGAAGAGCGGGCGTAAAGACGGAGGAAGGGAGAAAGTTAGGAAGAAAGAAGTAAGAGTAGCGTTTTGGAAGGTATATGGGCTGATGAATAAAGATGAAGTATTCTGGAAAGAGGTGAAGAAATTGGGTGTTGTGATGTTGAGTGAAACCTGGGTAAGAAGGATTGGAGGAGAGTGAAGAGAAAGTTACCTTAGAGATATACATGGCAGATGCAAGAGGCAATGGAAAAGAATGTAAAGGAAAGAAAGAAAGGAGGTCTTGTGTCAGGAGTGAGGAATAGATTTGTCGAAGAAAAGAGAATGGAAATGGGATTTGAGGAAACGGATAGAGTATTTACGAGAATGGTAAAGATAGGGGGAAAAAGGTGAGGAAAGTTTGCGTTAACAGAAGAAGGAAACAAAAGGAAGGTTATAGTGTGATTAGGAAATGTTTGAGACAAAGGATGACGAATTGGTGTTGATAGGAGGTAATCGAAAATTTGAAAAAATCTGCACGCTGCGCGGGTACATCTTCATCGCGCGCGGCTCGCTTCGCTCCCAAGTTTGAGCGCGCCTAGGGCGCGCGACTGTTGGTTCTCGCCCTTCGCGCTCAGTAATATATTTATCTCGCGCTTCGCGCTCGATGATGTGTTTACCTCGCGCTACGCGCTCGGTCTTTGAATTCCCCCCACATTTGCGCGCAGAACTTTTAAAATTGAAGGTCAAATCATCGACAACTGTAATTTGGTGATTGTGACTTCTCTTTTGTTAAAGCTCCTCCGGCTTTAACGAACACATTCTCATTACGTATCTCGTGCTTCGCACTCGATTTTTTCTAAAATCTGAACTTTTCTACATTATGTTCAACACTATTATATCAAATGTATATCATATTTATTTAATTTTCAATAAGAAAACATGAATTTTTAGAAAAAAATGAATTTATTACCAAATAGTTACAGTTTCAAATAAATAGTATAATTTTCGACCAAAAAGAGATAATTTCAATCAAAATGGTTGAATTTTCAACAAGAAGTTAAATTTTAACCAAATAATTTAATTTTCTACCAAGAAGATTCATTTTCTACAAAAAAAAAAAAAATAATTTCAAACAAAATTGGTTAATTTTGAATAAAAAATACGAATTATTTACAAAAAAACTGAATTTTCAATAAGAAAACATGAATTTTTAGAAAAAAATGAATTTATTACCAAATAGTTACAGTTTCAAATAAATAGTTTAATTTTTAATCAAAAACTGTAGATTTCGGCCAAAATAGTTCAGTCTCTTGAACCATTTTAAATCTTAAAAAATCTAACTATTACATTTCTTATATCAAAGTGCAGGGCACCGTTGTTCCATTGATGATTATTATTATCATTGAATATATTATTTAGATAAGCCTACATTTCTAATAAACCTGAAATTTGCAGACTTTTTACTTTAAACGGTAATAGTTTTAAATAGTTTCGAGTAGTTTCTAGATAGTTTCGAGAATTAATCGAAATTAGCGCCATGCGTTTTTTAATAATTGGATTTTGAAATTTATTATGTTTTCAGATTGCTTCTGTCGCTGATAATGCTGGAACATCAAATCGGCGCTCAAAAAGGAGAAGACATTGCATCAGCGGTGCTATCCACTCCTAGTTCTCCATTTCGATCTGGTCATAATCTTACGGGAAATACTTTAAAGTATCTCACTGGTGCACCGATTCCACAACAACCCATGTTCCTCGCAAGCGTCATCAGTGCTTTAAAGCTGGTTAGTTTTTTTATTCTATTTATTTTTCCAATTTTCCTCAAATTTGGTTGATAAAGCGAAGAAAATAGCGAAAATCCCTAATCTTACGTGGTAAAATCTGACACTTTCTTATGAATTAACAAAGTAGTTCAACTTTCTACCAAGTACTTGAATTTTCAAATACAAATAATGAATTCTAGTCCAAAAATGTGATAGTTCATATTTTAAACCTGAAAAGATTTTCGTTTTAATTAAAAAACTGTTGAACTGAACCAAAAAGAACGAATTTCCAACAAAATAGTTGAATCCTCCACCAAAAGAGATTAATTTTAAACCAAACAGTTTTATTTTTCATCACAAAGATGAGCTTTCTAAAAACAGTTGAGTTTTCAACCAAATAGTTCAATTTTTAACCAAAAAGATGAATTTTCAACAAATTACAGGAATTTTTACACAAATATTTAAACTGTCAACTGAAAAAGATCAATTTTCAAACAAAAATGGGAAAGTTAAATTTTCGGTAAAAAAAATTAATTTTTAAGAAAAAAATTAATAAATTTTTAGCATCATAGTCAAATTTTCAACTACAGTTATGAATTTTTCAACAAAACGGACGAATTTTCAAGAAATAATGATTTTTCAGTCAGCAAAGAGAAATAAGTTCAGCAAATTGTTAAATTTGCAAGGCAAAAGACGATTTTTCTGTAAAATAGTTGAATTTTCAACTAAAAAAGAGGAATTTTTAACAAAATAGTTGTACTATCAAGCAAAGAGATAAATTTTTTTGATCAAATTACATACATTTTTAACGAAATAGTTTAAAAAGTTGATGTGATATTACTCCAAATGTTTTTTGATTAATTTTTAGTTCATATTTTTTGTCGGTTCTGAAATATTTTAACTAAATAGTTAAATTTTTAAATTCGAAAAGATAAATTTTGAACCAAAAATGGAGTGGTTAAAATTTCATTCACGAGAATTAATTTTCAATAAAAAAAAAACAATTTTTTACAAAATAGTTTGACTTTTTCAGCCAAAAAGACGACTTTTCTACAAAAATATTATTTTTTTAACCAATCAGTTGAATTTCCAATAAAATACTTTAGTTTTTATTTATATGAATTGTCATATCCAATAGACTACTATTTATCTTTAAGGTCTTGGCGATGCTTAAGAGTTGTCAGATTTGCTTGGCAAAACGGCTGCATTTGCAAACTTGGTGGTGAAATTGCTGGTCCGAGCAAACTATTATAGATTCGCAAATGAACAACGAAAGAAATCACTCAGTAATTTTATTTTGAGTGACGCTGTTTGGATGTAAAAATGCGACGTGTTGCTGGTTGCAAGCAAACGATATGAAGTTTACAAGGCCTTCGAGGTAAACGTTGAGAATTACTCCCAAACGTAGGTAAATGCAGAAGAATACCCGAGATGTGCAGGTAAAGTTTACCCACATGGGGTAATTTTTGTTGCACGCAATCTTTACCCCGAAATCCGGGTAAAGATTACACTTAGTTTTTTCTGTGAGCGGAGTAGAAAAGTCGTCGGAGCCAAAACGAATTAAGATCAATGCGGGCAAAAATGTCTTAAAAAGAAACAAGAATAAGGAGGATTTTATCGTATATTATAACATAAAAGTGCAATACAACGACAGATTATAATGTAATCTACCTTACTATTATATCGTTATATTATAATATACGATACAATCTTCGTTATTTTTGTTTCTTTTCAACTCGTTTTTGCTTGGACGATTTTGCTACTCTGATTTTGCTATCAGCCCCTTAATTATGCATTTGCTGATAAACTTGAATGTGGGCTTTGACCCATTAACAATATTTGGTCTAAACGAAAATATTTCTTCTTAAATATTTTGCTTTATGAGTGCTCTCATCCGTTAGAATTCAATGGTTCTAACATAAGAAGAACTGTTTGCATATGCTGATAAGCTTGAATGTGGGCTCTAGCCCAGTAAAAATAGTTCGCCTAACCAAAAATACTTATTTTAAGATATTGTGCCTAATGAGGGCTCTAGCTCGCTAGAATTCAATGGTTTCCATATAAAAAGAACTTCATTCTTTGATGAGCTTTAAGCTATCTGCAAAACAAATTTTTATTTTCCAGTAAAAAAAAATTATTTTTTCCTGTTGCCTTGAATGAATTTCCACTCGAGAATATTAGCCTTTTTCAAAAAGGATGAATTTCCTAAAAAATACAACAATTTCATTCAATTATTTTATTAATTCCATGCTGTTAACTCCAAGCTGGTTAACTCCATGCTATTTTTCTCTATGTAAAACAAATGAATCCGGGTTCCCACCAGTGGTCTCATTTTAGTACCACTTAAGACTCTTTTTTCTGAGTCTTATTGTAATACCTAAAACTAGCCCTGAAATAATACTTTGTTTTTGCAGTGCTGTTTCATTTATATACTTTAAGAAATATATAAATACAAATTATTTTCAGTTTAAAGATTTAATTAATCTGCGGTGGTGATTTAAAAAAAAACTATACTTCACTCAGAGCAATTGAATGTAACTGTTTAAACAAATTATTATTGTTGAAACAATATAGGGTATATGTTCTGATATAAGGAAATACTGATTAATAAATGATATAGTGTAAGAGATTCGAATGAAATAGATTTTATCCACCTTCTCTGTGAAAAGGCGCAAGAAATGATTATTAATTGCTTGAATGATTGCGAAATATTTTAAACAAAATAATACAACTCTAAACATTCGTTAATTGAGTCATTAGTTGCAGAAAAGAATAAATTTTCACGGTTTACAGGGAAAAAATTATTTAAACAAATAAACATTATTTGAACAAAAAAAAACCTGCCCGCTGCGCAGGCACATTCTCATCGCGCGTGGCTCGCAAGTTTCAGCGCGCCTAGGGCGCGCAACTGTTGGTTCTCGCGCTTCGCGCTCGATAATAAATTTATCTCTCGCTTCGCGCTCGATGATATGTTTACCTCGCGCTACGCGCTCGGTCTTTGCATTTCCCCCATATTTGCGCCCAGACCTTTTAAAATTAAAGGTCAAATCATCGACAATTGTAATTTGGTGATTGTGACTTCTCTTTTGTGATAGCCCAAAAAACTCCGTGAAGATTTCCTGAAACCTACATTGTAAGGTTGGGAATATTGCATCGAAATCATAGGGACCTACGGCTGCGCAATAGTTTTTTAACCCGCCTAATATAACACCAGACACACGTATCATGATTGCTTCCCATATTTATGTAAAAAAAGGAAAACCAAAAAATAAGAAAAATTTTTTATAATTTTTTGGTTTTTATCTTTTCCATAAATGTGAGAAATAAACATGATCCGTGTTTCTGTTGATACACTAGAAGGGTCAACTCTCATGAAAATATTTTGCACAGGCCTCCATCAGAAAAGTGGCATGGGGCTGGTACAAAGTCGGAGTTTATTCTAAAAAATCTGATTTTGATAGGTACAACCGATGCATAGAAAGTATGCATACAGAAATTTCTATGCCCGGATTTGCTATCGATCTGTTAATTCCGCTGGACGGCCTATAAACACATTTTGACCAACTTACTTTACGGCCGATTTTATATACAAACAGAAATATCTATCGTAAATTGATATTTTTATTATTCTGTTAGTTTTTTAGTAGCAATAAATTTAAGAATGCATATACATTTATATTTTGCCGATGAAAACATAACCTTAAAAAACTTACCTAAAATAGCATTTTCCCATAACTTTTGCCTTTGTTTCGACTGCTCTACTGTTCCTGGACAGTTTGCGGGAAACAATGCGTTAATTTTCTCCTATATTTTAGACAAAATTAAGTTTAGAATATAACAAAAATGGTCCGCAGTAGTGCGCCGTCTTGTAAAAACAGAAGCGAAGATCGAGTTAAACTTTATCGTTTTCCACTAGGACAAAGAGAAAGACTGTCAATATGGATTATAAATTGTAGACGCGACAAATGGGAACGGAATTGTAATTCAAAATTATGCGAAGTAAGTACATATATTTATGACTGAAGTAATATAATTTAAATACTTGGGATCTGAAGCTTATGGTTATATGTCATTAAATTGCCTGCGAGAATTTTTTTGGTATGTTTTAGCGAAATAAGATCCAGAAGAAAGTAAGGCTAGGAACCCGTATTAGTTTTTGTTTTTAATTTAATAAAAACATCTATGTTTTGCTATATATATATATACGTTTTTGTATTCATTACGAATTACATGAAATTTCGAATCAACAGTTATAACCTATGTGATATCGGTAAGTAGAATAATTTGCCATTTTTTCTTTTCAATTGATCGTTATATTATAAAGTTTAAGAACATTCATCTTGCTAATTACATTATTATCTTGAAATATTACAGCTAACCTTACTTCAATTTTGTGACACATTACTATTTAATCAGGTTCTAAACCAAAATTCATCTCTTAAAAATTCGATATCAAGTTGGCGTTTTTGAATTTCGCGGGGAACCAGGATGGCAGCTTGCATATTCCCATCTAATATAGTACCTTAGTGTGGCAGAGGCGACAAGTTGGTCAATCCCGCACGAGTGTGAAGTTTGCCGCACGAGCGAAACAAAAAATAACTAGTTGAGTACCCTATCACGCTCAGAGCGCGCTCTGAGCATTAACCTCTGACCTCGATCGCCGGGTAAGACAGAGTTCGAATTGCTCTAGTAATCATGAATATTTTCAGAAAAATATATTATCTACTGAAAATCATTTCGGCGACAGCGCCTCTTTCGCCCAGTTTACTCACGACAACTGTTAAGAGGGGATGGATACTTCAGCGGGTGGAGAGGCACAGCGGGGTAGGTTAGGATTTTCGCCGACAACGACGTCTACATTTATCCTACCCTACTAATAATTCTATCCCCACTCCGCCGCCACTTGTCGCATCTAGGTGTATAATATCTTTGGCTGATATCCTCTAAGGGTAAACGCTATAGTGACGTGATCACTTTTCTGCGCATGCTCTGCGAGTTTAGTGTTACGGTTTTCCGCTATCCGACGTTCTTTAGCGTATCATTTAGCGTTTACCGTGTAATTTGAAGACGAGTAGAAAGAAAAACGATCACTTTCTATCTACAAATGGTCAAACTATGCATTTGTTTATAAAACTTGTTTCTGTCGGAAACAAATAATATTGATTGACAATTCTTCCTCAATAAACATCACCACTTGTGTAATATTAAGACAATTAGAAAGAAAAAATTATTACTTTCTGTCTATCAATCACCAAACAATGCATTTGTTTATAAAATTTGTCTATAAAATAAATAAATAATATCGATTGACTAATCCTAATCACTGAACATTACCACTTATATAATTTAAAAGAACTGAGAAAGAAAAACTATTACTTTCTGCCAAAAACCGTCAAAACTATGCATTTGTTTACATAATTTGTTAATCAAATTAACAAATTATGCCATACAACAAATTTTCATGATCAAACCTGATCCTGTTGATAAAGTGAATCAATTTCAACTTACAAATATACTTTGCAAGCAAAATTGTCAATATATTGACATTTTGTTAATATAATTTGTTTATAACAATGAGATTCGATATCCCGCCCATTATTTATATTCTTTGGATACATCGACATTTCTTCCGAGAATGGGATCAATGACGTCATTGATTTGAAGATAGAAAATAATAATTAAAAAATGTCTCATTTTCTCTCTTTGTTTATTCCTTCATTAGTGTAGTATTTTGCTCTTAATGCATTGCTTATTGTAGACATAAAAAATGCTAATTAAATACTTAGTTGACAATTACTGCGTTCATGCGTGCATTTATTATCGACGGGTTATCTTGTTTTTTCTTCATGGAAAGACAAAACATACTTGCACATCAGATTACTTAATTATCTCAGCGAAAAAAGTATAATATACTTAAAAAAATTATAATAATATACTTAAAAAAAGTATAATAATATACTAAAAAAAGTATTATATAATATAAAAAAGTATAATAGTTGAAACTATAGTTTAATTTTGAACCAAAAGAGCTGATGACTTCTCAAAGAAACATGTAATAGTTCATGTTTCAAACAAAAAAGATGTTAATGTGAAATGACAAATAGTATAACTGAGTCTAATAGACGCATTTTCAACAAAATAGGTGATTTATGAAATAAAAAAGATCAATTTTTAACCAAATAGTTGCATTTTTAACCCAAAAAGATTAAATTTCAAGCAAGAGGATTAATTTTCTGCCAAAAAAGACGAATTTTTAAGGAAATTTTAACGAAAAAGGTAAAATAATTTTTAATTTCAATAAAAAATAAAAAATGCTCTAATTTTGATCTATTTGATTATTATCTTTAATATGAAAAAGTATGAATATTCAACAAAGAATTGAAATTAGCTTTCTAGTGTACAAAATTAATTTTGAACCAAAAAAAAGTTTCAAAAAAAAGAATAATTTTTTAACTAGCTACACTACGTCAAAAATTCATGATCAGCTCTTTTTCTTTTCTCGATATGGTTAAGAGAAAAGAGTGACACACACACACACACACACACACACGCGCGCGCGCGCGCGCGCGAACTTTTAAATAAAATCATTTTTGAGCTCCTGGGGTCGAATTATATCAAAATAGGTCTAAAAAGTGTATTCGAAAATTTATGTGATTACAAACCTCCATCTATGTGGAAGCAATAATGAATTGATTAATCAGATTCTCCTCGAATCTGCTTTTGTCTGCCGATAAAGATCAAAGTAAATCACCGGCCGACAATGAATACTGTTACAATTTCTAAAATCGCGCAAAACATGGATCGATGATATTTTTATTAGCTGATAAAATTTGAAAATTATATAATTAAACAAAACAAAAAAATGAAAAAAAGGATTAGGAAAATGGGTCAATATTCTCAATATTGAAGGTAATCTTGAATAAAATGCAAAATTACCAAAACTCCCAACAGAAATTGAACGGATTAACCGATTTTTTTCTATCTTTTTTTAATCGTCTCGTCATTATGTAAGGAATCTAATGAGGTCAACAAAATTGTTTGTTGATAACTGTAGTGCACAAAAATTGGCAACCAATCCGGTTTATCATGCACGATCAAAACACATTGACATACGTCATCATTTTGTTCGAGAAATGGTAGCATCGGGTCAAGTGCTCTTGGAGCACGTGGCATCTGACAGCATGGCAGCTGACGTTATGACCAAGGCTTTAACCAAGCCTAAACATGAGCAGTGTGTTCGTTTTATGGGACTATCCAAAGTCTAAATTGTTTATCCAGCGGTTGTCTCAAGGGGAAGTGTTGGATTTGTTAATTTAAATGTGTTCCAACCTCTGCCATAATGTATCGCGTACGGCGTTTCTTTTTTTATATTCGTCAAAACCTACTGATCGAGTTAGTTGATTCATAATCAGTGTGCAAGACCCTATGTATATTTATTTGATCTCATTAATATTATATTGCTTTTTATTCGCAAATACTGTGCTTTTTTCCATGCGTTCGTTTCCCTGGACATTGCTAACATTTTTAAATTTAATTATAATTATATTATTTTATTGAATTTTCAACATTTTATATTTGACTGTTTCAGCACTAAAATTTTTGAAATTTCAAGTGATAAAAATATTTTTCTTAAATATAAAAAAGGAAATCTTGTTTCTATTATTAGATCATGAATCTAAAAGTTTTATTAACTTATTTTTAAAGTAACTCATGTTAAGATAACTAAAAATAATAATTTTTTATAATAATTTCAAGTTAATAAAAACTGTTCACCTTCGAAGTTGAAATTAAACATTGTTTTCATAAAATATTGTTATAAATTATATTATTAAAATTTACGTGTTATGACAAAATAGTGTAATGAATTGAAACATCATAAATAAAATTTACATAAGAATTTTTATTAGAAAATGATATGCCCGAATAAAGGATTATTATGATATAATAAATTATGTAAATATTAAAATTACCGTTGACTCGGGATGTCCGCAAGGAGGAGTTTTATCGCCCTTGCTGTGGTTCTTAGTAGTGGATGAACTGCTTCATCTAATCTAGTGTCAGGGTCACCACGTCATAGGCTATGCGGACGATATACTGGTTATCGCGCGCGGCCAGCATTTGGATGCGCTCTTCCGAGTAATGCAGCAGGCACTGATGGCAGTAGATTCATGGTGTAAGAAAATTGGACGATCGGTCAATCCGAGCAAGACAAACGCGGTTGTTTTCACCAGAAGGTATAAGTGGGGAACCACGAGTATACTGAAACTTGGAGCACAAAAACTGGAAATCAAAGAACGAGCTAAATATCTAGGAATAATTCTGAATAAGAAGCTGTTATGGAACGAGCACCTGGAAAAAAATACAAGAAGCTAGTAGTGACTCTATGGCTCTGTAGGAGAGCCATAGAGAAAAGCTGGGGCTTCAAACTGGAGACACTTATGTGGACCTACACAGCGATCTTGCGACCCAGGCTAACCTATGCGGCGGTGGTCTGGTGGAGCAAGGTCGAGTTGTTCACTGCGAAGTCTCGACTGGAAAGGATCAGGGGACTGATTTTGAGAGGCATCACTCGTGCCTCGAAGTCGACACCCACGATGGAACTGAGGGCACTAATAGGTTTGGAGCTCCTTCATCTCACCATCAAGGTCGTGGCTGCGAAGGCGGCCTGGAGACTAAATTTGATAATGACAGAAGGATCTCGACAGCAATGAAGATCCCAGTCGAAATCACGACGAGGCCGACCCTGAACATGCCCAGGGACAATATGGCCACTCGCTACCTCCTGTTCAACAAGAAGTATCGAGTTGGCCTATCCATGAAGGAGGAATGGATTAAGGGCGACGCACAACTGCCCAGTGATGGAGACAGCTGGTTTACAGATGGCTCCAGGAACGAGGAGAATGCAGTAGGCGGTGTATATCGTAGAAGGAATGGAATGGGCTTCACAATCGAGATGGGGTCCTACGCCACAGTTCTACAATCTGAGATATATTATATATATATATATATATAATATATACAAGAACAAAGCAAAATCGTTTCGCAAAAAATTGAAGGGTACTATAAAAGACCACGTTTGAACCTTACAAAAGTATACCTATTAGACACGAATAGAAGCAACTAAGAATATGGTACCTTTGATAAAGTTTCGGGTGACTAAAATCGTTCCATAGAACTGAGAATAAAATAAAATCGCAAACCTTAGTACAGCATGTTAAAACTACACTCGAATTTCAATTTAAGCACGGTTTTGGTGCCGATCTTCGACTAAAATTAAGCTTCACCGAACGCAAACTGTGAAGGCCGTATCGCAATGTTGCGCAACGTGACGCAGTTATCCAACTATAGGCCGTTAGGGTACAGCGCTTTATCACTACGCTACTAAAGGCACATCCTCCCCTTTCGGCCCCGTGGCCGAAAGGGTGGAAGCCGCCGTGTGGCGTAATTCTGGGAACTCATAAATCGAAGTTGCTAAAATTCAAATTAGAGTGTATATATAAGTATAGCAGTTGAGCTTAAATGAAAATCATCACGAGGAACTGAGATAATTTCGCAATTAAAAATAAAAGTAAATCACATATGCTAGTACAGTATATGTGAGCATGAATACATGCACATATGCGTACACTCATTGAGAATGAAGCAAAACACTTGATAGTTGTATATGGTGTATATAAGGTAAGGGATGCTAATCTGTCTGACGACCTCCACGTGGTGCATCCTGGGCAAACATGAAATTAGTTTGTCGAATTTCAGCAGTAATCAAATAGTGCTGTTGCATTTGTTTTTTATTTCACTATTACGTATAATTTATTGCGTCATAAGCTCAAAATTAAGTTGGCCCCTCATTCTCATGGAATTGCATACATATGAGGGGCTATCAAGTAGTTTTTATTTTTTTCAACTATGAAGTAATGCTTTGATCATTTTCGCAAAAATATATATTGCAATGTTGAATGTGAGCATGATATAAGGGAAAAATGGTTGGTGTACCAAAAGCACTTTCTTTAAAAAAAATTATTTAAAAATTTTAATAATTTTTTACTACCTTATAATCAACAGAATTGGTTCTTGAATTTTTTCAGAACCGATTCAGTACTCTTTATAACATAAATTCAAATTATCAACATCGGTCAAGCCGTTTTCAAGAAAATTAGATTTTTTTATTTTTTCAAATTTGTTTATAACTTTTGTGATTTTTTTTTTTTTAATTGACACTTAAGGTAAATTTTTCTTATAGGAGTAGCTACTTACCCACGCCAATATGGATCACATCCGGGCGGGGGAACCTAGACCATGCTTATTCTGCTACGGCCTTTCATTTAATTCCTTTTAGTTCTATTCAAATTCATCCAACTTCTCTTAATTCTATTAAATTTTGTTAAATCATATATCGAATTCTGTTGAATTCTCTCTCATTCGCTTGAATTCCGTTGAGTTCCATTTAATGTCATCCAACTCCATCCAATTTCGTTGAATTCTATTTGTTTTCACTGCACATGGAAAAAATTTATCCGCAAAAAAGTCGCGAACTAATAACTAGGTCTCGGATATAAGAAACAATCATCGGATATTGATGTATTTTCGTAAATAATCTGCGAACTTTGAGAAAGAATTGACGAACTCGATGTGAAAATTCGAAAACAGTTCATCACTTTTTTTTACGTGAATAATTACAAAAATATTAGGGTGACATGACCAGTGAATGAACACTTAGTAGTTGGGAAACCAAAATCTGACTTATACAAACCGATTCCTGGTCTCCTATTGCCTGAAACTCAAGTTTGGTTACTCCATTACAAAGCTCATCTGTTCTAGAACCCATTTCAACTTCTACTTGAGCGAAAAAACTGGTAGCGAATCGTAGAAATACGTTGAAGTAAAAATTGAGGGAACGCCCAGTGAATGAACGGAGTTTTCCAGTGAATGAACGAGGTTGTTTTCCAGTGAATGAGTAAATTTTTTCAGAGTTTTAAATTCAGGGGATCTTAGTGTAAAAAATTAAAAACTGTAATTTTCACATATTCCAACTCCTTAGGTCAATTGATACCTGAATATATTCATTCACTACAATTATATAAGCGTATTTACACATTATTAGATACATTATATATATATAACGTATATATACATTGTAACAGAAACGATAAAATGATTATTCGTGGTACTATTATTTTTGAAATTTGTTGAAAGTTTTATTTATATATCTGATTTAGTTTCATATTGATTAAAAACTTAACCCTCCTCACTGTCTGATGATTCTCTACAAATATCGACCATAAGCTAAATAGTACACTACCGTCGGAAATCGTCAGTACGATCAGCGCAAGTACTATTAAAAATCTCTGCTGACTTTGAAACGTGATTACTCGTTCCCAAAATCAGCGAGACATTTGTTTTAAAACCCGTTGAAAATCTTATTAAATTACTCGTCGCATAAGCGCTAATAAAGATATTTTTAACATTTTGAAGATAATATACCACTTGAGAATTTAAAAAAAATGCAAGAATTTTTCGAATTTTATACCTCTAATTTACTTGTGACACAACCTAGGTCTCAAGGTCTTATCTTTAATTTGAGCCAATAAAACTTGAAAAATCTCCACGGGTTCCTGAGATACGTCTCAAAATGTCCAAGTCCCAAACTTCAATTTTCAGTCGGCCGCGAAAGCTTTTCACCGAGAATTTCTCAGATTTTGTTTCTCAACTTCAACTCGTGTTGTGACTAACTATACTAATGGAAAAAACTGAAACTGACAGGACGTAATCTGTGGGTTACTATTGTGGGTTACAATTCTGTGATAAAAAAACTGAGATAGTACTTGAGTTTTATCACACAAACAAATTCATAAAAAATTTTGAAAATTGGTGCGAGTTTGAATCTCCCACCGAAATATTTTTGGATAATCATCGACGTTGAGAATGATTGCAAGAAGGCCTATGAATTTTTTCGGAGTTTTTCTAACGATAGAAACAGAGCAAAAATTGAAAAATAAAATGGACGTTACCTCACCCTCCCCCCAACTCATCCAATATAGCGGGTAACGGGTTCAGATTAGGGGAACAATTTGTTTTGAATGTATGCATTCAAATGCCTGACAATAATCAAATATTCAAATGCCTGACCTTTATGTTCCTTTCTGGGAACACGTGTGACATTCTAGTGACAAAGCAGTTCTATCACTCTGTTCTATATTGGTTACATAACAGAATTCCAGAATTGTTACGTATCCTTACAGTAACTGCGTTACAGAACAGTGTAACTTTTATGTTCCGTTCTTGAAAGACGTGTGACATTCTAGAGATATAACAGTTCTTTCACTTTGGTCTATATTAGTTATATTACAGCATTTCAGAACTGTTACATATCCTTACAGTAACGACGTCACAGAACAGTGTGACCTTTATGTTTCTTTCTAGGAACATGGGTGACATTCTAGTGACATAACAGTTCTATCACTCTGTTCTATATTGGTTACATTACAGAATTTCAGAGCTGTTACGTATCCTTATAGTAACTGCGATACAGAACAGTGTGACTTTTATGTTCTGTAATTGTTATGGCACACGATTGTAAAAATGTTATGTATGAATGTTCCCTTATTGTTATGTAACAGTTACATAGCGTGTCCGCTGTGAAAGGCTTGCCCCTCTCGCACCTTTAGTTCGTGTTGATAATTAGATAACTAACCAGGTTCTCGTCAAAATACTCTGCGATGTTCCCAGAGTATTCGTTCGAGTTCTGCTTTGTCACTATTTTTTAAATCCGCCCAGCGGACACTGTTATATAACTGTGATGTAACAGTTCTAGAACACAAAGGAACATGTGCTGTGTCAGGATTTGAACATACTTAGACCATGGTCTGAGTAATGTCGTCCCCAAATGGACGTAGCAGTTCTGTAACGCTGTTACAGAACCAGATTAGGAAAATAGGAATATCATGATTGGGAATCGTATGTTTCATTTAAATAAATTTCATAAAATCTTTGTAATATTTAACTTCATTAAACTTTTATTTAGATATTTTGTGCTTCGGTTTCATCCAACTAGAGATCTAAATAAGAAATAATTACAATTCAAATGTAATATCGAATTTTATATGAACAGTATTTTTTGGATATCTCCATTTTGTAATGAAATAAAATTTGATGTGATGCAAAGAATGCTGTTCATTAATGTAAATTTAATTATATAATTACTCTTTTTCGCGTGGATTAAGAAAGGTATTTGTAAACATGTTTCCACTGGGAATTCACGTAATAGTAAACATTTTCCCCCCAGTAATTTTGAGTAATATTCAAAAATTTGTAAATGAAGTTATAATTTTAAAGCTTTGAAAACGGTAGTTCACGCTACTATATTTTTAATGCCTGCCGGAGGACAAGCACAAGCAGTAGCCGAAGTACTGCTCGTCCCATCTCTATAAACACACTTGAGAATGGCCGATCAAACACCTCGACTTTGAGTTTCTTTACCTTATTCATATATTACTGCCAGGCTAGCCCTATCACGTACTTTTAACATTCAGTCGAATATTTATTACTCGATGCAGAATCTTTACCTCTTCAGCGATCCCTATGCCGGTGAAATATCATCGATAAAACTGTTTGGTTAATTAAAGTTTTCGCTCTTGCTTTCATGTTGGATGAAAAATATTACATTAATCAACATTATTGAATTATCCATTGGGGTTGGGTACTCTGATAATTAATTATGTGATTATTTAAGTTATATCTGGACTTGATGTATAATTGTATACGTTATTTTAATCCAATATTATCGATCATATTCTGTAGAATTTTATCATTTTAAATTATTTAATTTTCGTTTTTATATAATTATGGAAAGAATCTTTTTATTTTATTTGAAATACTGTTAAAAATGTATGCCATATTGAAGATGTATCCAAAGAAAAGCTGCAGATGCCTAGAACCGCAGACATTTATTTCGCGGTTTTTGAATAATTTATTACAGCAACAAAAGCCGAGAAAAGATACATGTGACAGGCTTGTTCCAATCCAGTTTGACGCAGAATGCAGATTCGTCACTGGTCTATTACGAGTTGTCGTGTCAGGCTATTTTGACAAGACGACAGTTTGGTCTGCGCCAATCGGCGTCACGGTGACCAAACAATTTGGCGGACGAAATTCTTGCAGAAGTTTGCTCAATGTGTCAATGACTCGATTATCGGGCCCATACATTGTAAAAAAAATTTGGTTACAGTTACAGATCTAAAGAGAATATTATTTCAAAAGTTTTTGAAATTTGTATGCAAGTTGTGCTTAAGGATTCAATAAAATTAAATACGAACAACTTGATTTAAACGTTTCAACAACTACAATATTTTTGATAAAATTTATATTATTAATATGGTATTGACAAAAAAGTGTGATTGGGATTTTTTAATTTTTTTACTGCAAATGATATTCGGTTAACGTTGTCATTGCTAAACATTTTCTTATTATAATCATAATTTCTTTTTGTAATTGAATATTGAATTATCGAGATGTATGAGGCCGTTCAAAAACTACGTCACACTGTCGGCGGCGGGGGAGGTTTTGTGGCGATTTGTGACATAGGGGGGGAGGGACACAGAATATGACATCACACATGACAAATATAAATGTCAATAACAATTCTTTTGGTGCAATTGCAGAATAGGGGCTTCACCCCTGTTTTGGATGAAAACATTTTTTTCGGCAAACAAACTATTAGAATCTTTAATTGAAGGATAAATGAAACGATTTGTCGAGGCAAAAGTTAAAAATTATTGTTACGTTATTTTGTTATGAGAGAAGTTTTAGGCTTCGGAAACTACGATCATGGTTCCTTAAAGCAACCAATCCCGACGCAACTGGAACGTGTTCGTCATCCACTTCTGCTCCATATAAATAAACTTTTATTATACAAATTATACCCAATATTCAATTATATCATCTTTAAGTAAATGATCAATTTATGTGACTTATTTTAGAAAAAAAATAAATGCAATCTTTATTTAATTTATTAGCGTGAAAAAAATTCATCTTCTAATAATTAATTAATCATTTCACACAAAAAGAATATTTAAACTATCATTTTCATTAAAACATACGAATAATTTTTACATTATCCCGTGTACAAATTAAAATGGGGAACTAGTCTGGTTCCCGACCAGTTGACCCTACTTAAAGTCGGGAACTAGTCGAGTCATCCGACTAGCCCCCGACCAGTAGCGTCACGGTGAATTAGCCGGGGGCTAGTCCGATGACCCGACTTGTCCTAGTCGGGGCCTGATCGGGTACTAGTATGGGTCATATAATAATACAATTGTCTTGAAGAAAATAGTTTTAACGAAGATTTCCATAAACAGAGTGTTGATATCAACTGTATTTTACTTCCTAGGCCTAGAGAGTGCCTTATATCTCGCTGTTAGTATATATATGAAGAAACAACACTCGCAAAGTACAATATAGTCCATATATACTTTGTTTTTGGAAGTCATCGCTGAGACTATTTTCATCGGGAGAATCGTATTATAATTTTTTTAAAGAATTTATTATGTGGGTAATAAATGAGAACTATAATTACAAGTATCTTGAATTTTTATTTCAATTACTGATACTGAAGCTATTTACGAATGTACTTGAGAGATATATATTATTATATGTTCTGTTAGCTTAATACAGACTATAGGGTATTATAAAAGCTGTTTAGATCACATGAAGCGTCAATAAGAATTAATGATAATAAACGTCATTCTAAAAGTTTAATGAAAAAGGAATCACGATGCGTAAAACTCACCTACATATGCAAGTATAAAATTATAAAAAAATTAAACCACATTGGAGGGCATATTTCCATCGGATTCTTCATGACTCGACTCCCGTTTCTCCTAATGGCTTGTTCTTCGACTTTTTGATCTTTGACCTCCCCAATCCTTTGCGTTTGAGAGAACATTTCCCAAGGCGATTCCAAAAGTAGCGTCCGTTATAGATCTATTGGAAATTGGATCACGATGGGTCTGTGAAAGGGCACCTAGGAAAAGGGCAAGATTTTGTGAATAAATATTTAATTAAATAAATTACATATATGCTTTGGAACTAGCACTTCGCTTGTGATTAAATTCTGCTCATTTAAATATCACGCATTACTTACCTAACGTGTGATCGTAAAAAGCAGTGCCTTTCAATAAAAGCTTATTAGGCATTTGCTTCAGAGCCGTGCACCTCATAGCCACATCTTTGGTAAGATATTTTTTCAATATATTACAAATGGTCTTGGTGGTCACGTATTTTCTATCAAAGTATTTAGTCAACGAAGTCATCTGAAAATAATTAAGAAAATAAGTCACGAGATATTTTGATAAGAGTGAAAATATAAAGATACTACTTATTTAATCACTTACGAAATCCTTGTACTGATTGGTAAACGCCAATTGTATTTGATTACAAAATCTTCACGAACTCCTTGCAAGATTTGATCTCCTTCTTCAACTTGTTGGGCTTTATTTCGATTTTTGAGGATTTCTTTCACGTCAACTTTAAGGCTTTGAACGTCATGATAAATCTCCAGTAGAAGTTTTTGATCTAAAAATATAAGGAATTTATATAGACTCTATGTCGTCTAAAAACGAAAAGGCTTGAAAATAAACAATCTATTAAATTAATATTCTTATTAAAAAATCTCACGATATACTTAAAGAGCTTGGATAACTTTGATATTACTGTTTTATCGTTCAAAATTTAAATGTTCTTGTTTTTTTTAGAATTTTAAGACAATTATATAATAAACTGATGTTGATTGTCCATGTTTTTCTTTTTTGTGCTCTCCCTCTTTAATCTTATTTCCCTTTCGAGGAATCTCGTTTCCGCATTTCGTCAATCATAGTTTCAGTCCATTCCGAGGCTATTTTATTGTTTGTATTATTCATGGCTTAGATTGTACACTCAACTACCACCTTTATGTCTCTATTTTTCGAACCATTAAAATCAGTCCAGTATTCCCTCGAATTCACAAAGAAGAACAAATTTCAAATTCAAATCACTATAAATTAATTAGAAAAATATTCGAACATTATTATAAAATTCGGTGAAAACCATAAAATTAATTCATTTCTTGAATAATTAATTCGATTCAAAGTACTAAAATCTTTGCCTTTATCTTTCACACTTCGCCATTCCGAAGGGTACCTCTGCGGCAAACCTGGAAATCGAAAGCATAAGGTTACTCATGTATTTTACATAAATGATCTTAAGATCTATGCTGAAAATCAAGAGAAACTACATCTAGCTCTAGATATTGTCAAAGAGTACACTCCTCGACAGAAGCGCTATACGACACCTGGGCGCTGGAGAGGTTTATACATACCTGGGCGTGCCACAGAGCCGAATTTAGGACGTGACGGTAATACTCTATTCATTCGGAGTGGCTCCATGGACGAAGGACGAGATCAGATCCACCGATATCGGGTCCCGAAGGGTTATGCACATGAAGAAAAGCATGCACCTTAAATCTTCTGTTCTGCGACTTTACGTTTCACGCCGTCAAGGTCGTCGCGGAATGCTGAATCTTGAATTTCTTCAGAACAGGATTATTCTCAGTACAGCACATAAAGTCGCAAATGGACAAGACGCTCTTCTTGAAATTGTGAGGAAACACGAAGAAGTGGACAAAGCGAATAGCTCCTCGATAAGAAGATGCACGGCACCTTCCACATAAATGTGGAGAATCTATCGATGTCGTATGAGCTAACGCTTGCTTTCCTTAAATCGCCCGGATTAGAGTCGGGCACGGGGGGTTTTATTTTGGCATTGCAAGACGGTGTTATTTCCACTCTAGTAAACCGTCGCCACATTTTGAGCCAAGACATTCCCGATGGTAGCTGCATAGCGTGTCATGCACACCCCGGACATCTAGGTCGCATACCATCTAGTTGTCAAACTCATGCCAGATGGGATTTTAACACCACCACCGACCTCTACTCATTCAACTTCACGAGAGCCTTCCCAAGCCTCTGGACCCGAGAAGCGGGAAGTGGTGGTGGAACTCGAACATGTGGCAAATGTAAAGCATCGCTGCGTATCAGCAAAATGCTAAGACACTCGCGGAGCAAATGCAGAAGGCGGTCGTTCTTGGGTCGCTCCATGTCCTCAGGTTGCACGAGAGTTTTGCCGGATCATCGTATTGAATTCTTCGCAGACTGTAACCACCTATCTCACGATCATGAGGCGTGGTTATTGCTAACATTCTACCGCGATTCAGGTGGGAGCGGGTGGTATTTTTCCGCCAAAGTACCACGTGGAAATTCCACTTTGATATTTTCAGCTGGGTCGAGAATTCGAAGAAACCTTTTTTGTTTTGAAAAATAAATTATTGTCTAAGCATTTGAAATACCAGGGCGATCCAATTAGTACTAAGCCTAAAAAAAAAACGAAAATTTGAATGAAATTTCTGCCCGGCGAGTGACTTTTTTAAGTTGGGAAACAAAAAGAAGTCGCACAAGGCCAAATCTGGAGAATACGGTGGATGGGACAGGAGTTCGTAGCCTAATTAGACCAATTTGGCTGTGGCGACGGCGGAGGTGTGAGCCGGTGCGTTGTCATGGTGGAAGAGCCCTTTTTTCTTCACCAAATGGAGCCGTTTTTTCTGCAATTCGGAGTCGAATCGGCCCAACAATTTGGCATAGTAGAGCCCTGTGATCGCTTTCCCCTTTTCCAGGTAGTCGATGTAGATCAGACTATGTGAATACCAGAAAACGATGGCCATCACCTTTCCAGCCGATGGGACCGTCTTTGCCTTCTTCGGAGCAGATTCCCTTGGAGAAACCCACTGTTTCCTCATCGTGTTGTAGGCGTTCCCTGGCCGGTGAGATCTTATCACGAAAGGATTAAATTTCGTGTGAGGAGCAGCCACGATGAGATGGTGCCATCATCATACGAAGTTAGATGTATAGTGTTCCCTTGCTTAGTTTTGGAGATTCTTCTTCCAGTGGAAACAGCCTTAAAGAGTCCAATTACTAGGATGATGCAGCATGATGCTATGTTGATATCATGTCCCGGTTCCATATATTTGTTTCTTGACGTGTAGCGAAGATTTTGACTGGAAAAGATTTGGATTTTTATTTTCCGTCCTCCCTCCTTAGAATGGTTTATCGACCTCGATGAAAATGTCCTCGTTTTGATAGACATCGAAACAAAGGTGCGACCTGTGTGGTGTATACCCCTCGTCACTTGAATAGCTGAACGAGTGATTACTTTTGTTTTTCTTGAGAACTTTGCAACTGATTGTATGGATTAGTAAAATACCAAATTTCATTAATATTGCTCAATTACATATAATTTTGTCACATCCCAGAATCTAATTAACAGGATTTGTTATTGCTGTCTAATTTTGATATTTCGTGTAATTCGGAATTTTTTTACTACTCTTACTTTTATACACGTGTGTATGAGTGTATACAGTTACTCAAATTTGATAATATAAAGGATAAAGTGATTATTTCGATTTTTAAAGATTGTGATCTCTTTCGTTTAATTAAAATGTGGGTTTCATTGAGAAAATTCGAAAATATGAGCTAGTGTACTTGTCAGCACTAATTTGGGTTGAATTTTACTGTGCATTTTCGTGCTAAGCTTCAAAATTAATTGTTAACACTCTTAAAATCTGATCGAACTTTAATATACAGGGGAGTAAAGTCATTGGCATATACCGTAAATTAATTTTAATATACCATCACGTTGTAGAATTAATATACATGTATATTAAAATTGAAAACATTTTTAACAGTGAAGAATAAATTTATTTAGATTTTGTGTAAAATGGAATTATCTGAATAATTATTATAATTCTATATGAAATTTAGAAAACATGTTCCTCATATCGATTTCAGAAGCTTGAGGCATTAATTTTAAAATGCATTGGTGTTTTGAAGTTAATACCATTTTCAACAGCGTTCCTTGAGTCCCACTTGTTCAGTATCAGGAATCTATTTCTCTAAAGTAGTGATCCCCTATTGAACCAGACACATGTCTTTTATAAATTCAAAGAATCGAACTCCTTAAATGTATTATTTTAACAAACAAAAATTTTCAACCATTCAAATTAATTAATTTCTTTTCACTCAAAAGATCCAGCTTGATGCATTTGTTCGATTCAATGAGCTCGATCCCTTGGATCAAATCAGTGCGCCCTTGAATTAGTCGATTGTTTGGAAGAAATCTTTTTAATTTCACTTTTGAAAAAGAAATGTTTTAAATTTTAGCAGTTTTTCGAAATACATACATCCTGAATTTCTGGAAACTGTAATAATCCAATTACACTGGTTCAAAGTCACTTATTCAATCTTTCTTTAATTATTCTTAGATCAGAAAGACAACTGCCTAGCCTAAAATATCTCTAATTCAGGTCAAATATTTGTATATACATATATATGAAAAACAAGGTTGAACAATCACCACAGGGTCCCACTGAGAGCAACCGCCATCAAAAAATGACACCGGCTCCCAGTAGAACTGCGGTAAATCACACTTATGGCCACGTCTCACAACCGTGAGTTGGGTGGTCACAACACACGATGAAATCACAACGATAGGCCGGCGAAACCCTCGTGTGTCTGTAGCTTTCTGCATCCATCTCGCGAGTGCCTTGGCATATTTTTGGCACGCGGGTATGGCTTTAAGGGTACAAACCAGTGATAGTTTCGCACCTCCAAGGGACGGCAAGAATGTTAGTCGCAGATACCTTGTTCAACGCCGACAGATTGGAAGACCAAATCTGTCGAAGAAGATGCTTGTATCTGCTTCCTGGATACAAATCCCTGCACCGACATGTTACCGACATCTAGAACTTTCGCAAGGTGGTTGACCTGGAAGCTTCTAGATGGAATTTGAAGGTTATATGTTTAGTGTGAAAGAGAGATTTCTCAGAATTGATAAGTGGGGGTCAATATTTTTGAGGGTACATGTACACATTTCGCAAGGTGATTAACCTAGGAAGATTCTAGAAGGAATTTGAAGGTTATTTGATTAGCATACGAGACATTTCTAGGAATTGATCAACGTATGGTGTGAAATGAGTGTTTCAGGGTGACATTTAATATGTTGACCCTCACTGGTTATGTATATGAAGAACGTTGTATAGAATTGAAGCACGTACGTAATATTTTAATTTATTCTTTTCCCCAAGACTCTTTTCCGTTTCTCTGATCGATCGGGACTACCTGCAAAATTAAAGACCGTAGTCTACGCAGCATTCATGGGGTCTTATCACTTGTTATGTTTTATGAAAGCATTTCTTTGATTTTAATCCCGGGAGAAATTTTATTTCATATCGAGGACACATTCTTTTAAGTCAGAGAAAGCAATAATGTGTTAGAGAGAGATATAGTGAATAAATCATGAATATAAAAGAGGTGAATTGTATTGCATCCTCACTCGTTTTCTGAAATTTGATTGATGAAGAAAAAAGCTGTAAAAGAAAGTGAACTACGAATTCAGTTAAGTGAACATTTGAAGAATATTCAATAATTAAAGAACTTAATTCAGAACAAATCTGAGTTTAATTTTTTATTGCAAAAGTTTGAGTCTGTAAATCTAAGTGAAAGAAATGGATTTTTCAAAATTAAATAAAGCTGCTAATGTGGTACCAACAAGAAAGCTGAAGGATCTTACTTTTGGAGGCTTTTATCAAATTTAAATCTGAGGCGAGTTGAGACCAAATACGAACCTAGGATTGTTGCTGAAATTGAAAATAGCTACATTGTGTTTCTACCTCAACGAATGGTTCAAGTCTTTGATGAAAATTCGGCATTGCTTGAAGATTTGAAAAAAGAGGCTGCTGAGAAGGAGGTTTTCATAAAATATCTGGGAGGGAAATTCCAAAAGATTGAATTCGTTTCTACAGGTTTACGAAGGAAGCTGTCATTGGACTGGATGTTGATATGGACGGAAATTTGTTGTCATGTATTACGTTTCGGATTGTATCTCGGTGAAAATGTTATTTCATTACAACAACCAGGAATAAGTGATTCGTATTACCCATTTCTCTTGCGAAAAAAAACTTTTGCTGGATATAGAACGGACCAGATAAAGTCATCCCGGAAGAATAGCCTTTTGCATCATGTTCGCGATGGAATGAGCCTGACGCTGGTAAGCCGCGATCTTGTTGAGTTGGCTAAGAAATGAAGCTTTCATACGTCCAAGAAATCCGATTATGAGAACTTCAAGATGGACATTGTAGCCTTGATACAGCCTGATCAGCTCGAAAAGAAGTGCTTGATATTTCCCACGTTTTTCTTCCTCCTTTGCCGTGATATTACCTTTGGCTGGTGCAGAGAATTCAGTCATTTGAATGATCTTGGTCTTCAGATCTTGGAGAACAATATCAAGTTTCGCAGCACTGATTCGTTGAGTGGCAGAGATTGAGAAATTCCAGTAGATCTTACACTGATCATTCTCCACAACGGACTCGAATTACCCCTAGGCGTATTACAAGACGGGCAATAGATTAACACCACAGAAGTACGAGTGTTTCTGGCTCTTGTTGCACGCTCGGCAGTTAGTATTGCCTACAGGTATATTCATAACGCGCTCGCGGTAAACTAAGGTGTCTATAACGCCATCTTGGCAGGCGAAAAGAAATCCTGCAGTCTCCGATCTCAATCCAGCAGACTTGAGAAACATGTTTGATAAATCTATCGAGAGCTCTTCTCTACGTATGATGCCGTAGAATTTACCATGAAGGGGCTTGTCAGCATGTTCTCTTAGTAGAATTTAATTCCATTCAAAGTCCTAAAATCAATTCACAAAGATAAATTGGTATAATCTACTTATCTAGCAAAGTAGACTTCAACATTTTCTATTTTCTTCCCGATTTTCAGGTTACACCGTTACAAAAAATCAAACTTTAGTATTTTACCTTCGATAATGTAAGAATCTGTGGAGTACTGTGCATTTCTTGATTTATTGTAATCAGATTCTTTGAAAAAGTGTTAAAATATTATTATGAAATTCAGTGAAAAATCATTATAATCAATCCCGTGATTATGAATTTTTCGGATATATTCTCGATAATGTAAAAATCTGTGGAGTACTGTGCAATTCTTGATTCATTGTGATCAAATTCTTTGGAAAAGTGTGTGAATATTGTTAAGGAATTCAGTGAAAAATCATTATAATTAATCCCATAATTTAAGAGTTTTTTGGATATACCTTCGATAATGTAAAAATTTGTGGAGTACTTTGCAATTCTTGATTTATTGTAATCAAATTCTTTGAAAAAGTGTTAAAATATTATTATAAAATTCAGTGAAAAATGATTATAAATAATCCCATGATTTAGGAATTTTTCGGATATACTCTTGATAAGGTAAAAATCTGTGGAGAACTGTTTAATTATTGATTCATTGCAATCAAATTCTTCAAAAGAGTGTTAAAATATTCAATTTACAATTATTTGATTTCATTTAATTCTATTAATAACTATTGGTGAATTTTACAGTATTATTGAAGCATCATTTTATTCTAACGAAGTACAATCAATGAAAAAGAAAAGAACAATGAAAATGTGGTAGAAAAATATTTTTCCCACATCTTTAAGACAAATTATTCCGAAAAATTGTCAGAAAACATTGCAATGAAAAAAAAAATTTACTTCTATAAAAGACATTTTTCCCCCGTGACGTATATTTGATTGAATTTTTTTTTTTTTTCTAGTTTTATATCTATTTTTTGTTATTTTTCATATAGTATGTTTGCATGGAAAAATAACCTTCCACACCATTTTTTGCGTGCGAGAGGAATAATGCTAAGTAATTAATTCTTCTGTTGTCATAAGGAATTATGTCTGTGAAGTAAAGTTTTGTTCCTTTGTGAATCTCAATGTAGTATCAATATGAAGTAGAAGTAGAAAAAATAAATTTTTTTTTTTAGAAATATTGCATTTAAACAATTTCTTTCTCTTCGATTTGATGCATTCAAAATTTTACTCTGAAGAAGCTGTGTTTTTGATAATTTTTCAATTTTAATTTTTTACACAAATTTTTTTAATTTTTTAAATTTGAAACGTACTGAGTTTTCTGTTGCCATTGAAAATTATTTGTGTGCCAGTAGAATCATTTCCAAAGTCACAATGTTGTGACAAATAAATTTTCGGAAGAAACATTGTAGTTGAATAATTATTTGATTATGCTTTCAAATTTAAGCATTGTAGTTAAAGCGTTCGTGAAATTATGCAACAAACCGAGATTATCAAGGATAGCTTGACGTTGTATAAATTTTTTTTTTCATTTTTTTCTCACCGAAGACAACTTAATAAAATATGTTAAAATGTAATAAAATATTTTTGTTTTGATTTCACGTCTTCAATTTTAGATTAAAATGTACTAAATTTCTTGTTTTATTCAAAATTTGTGTCTGTGGAAATAAAATGTTTCATTTCGAATCAAATTGCATTAAAAATTATCAAAATTATTGTAGTTGATAATAATTTTTCAAGTATTCCTTAAACTCCTAGTATTTTTCAAACAATGTATTGTGACATACTCTGTTAAAAAAATCAAGATCCACATTATCAAAAAACATAGGCAAGTAATAATGAAAACCATTATAACATTAAAAGAATGACAAAAAAAAAAATTTTGATTGGAGAATGATTTTAAGAAACCATTACTTCATCGACATATACACACACACACACACACACACACCTATATATATACATATACACACACATATATGTATGGGTTGTACCTAAAAAACCTGACCCTCAAGGCAATAAAAGATGGCGTATGGTAATAGACTATAGAGCCTTGAAAGAAAAAAACTATAGGGGATGCTTATCCCCTTCTGAACATTATAGAGATTTTAGATCAGCTGGGATGAGCTAAATATTTTACGGTCCTTGACCTAGCACAAGGCTTCCATCAGATAGAGGTCGAACCCAAGGATAGGCATAAAAGGAAATTTTCCAGTCCTCATGGATATTATGAATTTAATAGAATGCCACTTGGAATGAAAAATGCACCTGCGAAATTTCAGAGATTAATGGACAGGGTACTATCGGGCCTGCAGGATGTCGAGTTATTTGTGTATATGGATGAGATAGTAATGTACGCGAAATCTCTAAAAGAACATAACGAAAAATTAGAAAAACTTATGGGGCGTTTGAAAACTGCGAACCTTGTTCTACAGCCCGGCAAATGCAAATTTCTCCGCAAAGAGATCGTTTATTTGGGACATATAATATCACAGGATGGTTTAAAACCTGACCCCAAAAAGTTAGAAGCTGTTAGACGCTTTCCTCAGCCAAAATGACAAAAAAATATAAAGCAATTCTTAGGACTAGCGGGATATTATAGGCGATTGGTGCCTGGATTTTCTCTTATAGCTAAACCTCTCAATAATCTTTTAAAAAAGGGAGTAGCTTTCGAATGGACACCGGATGCACAAGAAGCCTTTGAAAAACTAAAAGATATTCTTTGCTCAGGCCTAATATTTCAATATCCGGATTTTTCTAAACTCTTTGTAGTAACAACAGATGCTTCAGAATATGCTTCGGGAGCTGTGTTGAGTCAGGGTCCTATTGGAAAGTATTTACCAATAGCATACGCTTCACGTACGTTACAGGGTGCTCAATTTAAGTATAATTTTATGGAAAAGGAACTACTAGCAGTTATGTTTGCCGTTACTCAATTTCGTCCTTATATTTATAGTCGAAAGTTTATATTAGTTACGGATCATCGTCCTTTGGTATGGTTGCACCAGTTGAACGATTCAACTTTAGGGTCAAGATTGGCGAGATGGAAGGTCAATTTAAGGGAATATGAATTTGGAGTCCAGCATAAACCGGGGTGAGTAAATTCAAATGCAGACGCATTATCCCGAAATCCGGTAGTAGATTCCGTTGAAAATAATAATATGGATATAGATTCTGGAATCTCTGAGGATGAGGATCGGTGTGTCGGTGAAGTGCACGTCCTGGAGCACACTATGACTCATTATGTAGGGAGAGAGAGATTTGGAACCAGGAATACCCAATAGAGAGATGTTCCGTTGGCTAACATAGATGCTCCCACAATTGCAGTTGCTTTTGCTGAACATTTCATATGCCGATTTGGATGCCCTGAATCAATTCAAACGGACCAAGGACCACAATTTATGAGTGAAATTATGGCAGGTCTTGCGGAACTTTTAAAAATTGCTCAATATAAATCCTCTGCTTACCATCCACAATCTCTAGGAGCTCTTGAACGTAGTCACCACACATTCGTGGAATATCTTCGTCATTATTGTGGGAAATAAGACTGGGATTTATGGTTGCCGTACGCCATGTTCTCTTTTAACACGCCGGTCCACGAATCTACCGGCGTAACTCCCCATGAAGTAGTATTCGGTCGAAAAGCAATTTTTTCTTCCGAATTTGCTGCTGAACAGATTTCTGTTACCTACATCCAATTAGTGGACAATATCCTCAATAAACTTGTTACCACAGAATCCATGTTTAATTTTCGACTTGAAGTTGCAAAACGAAGATGTAAAAAATATTACGATCGAAAAGTCAATGAGATGAATTTTAAGGAAGGACAGTATGTTTATTTAATATGTGAAAAAAGAATTAATAAATTAGGTGACCATTATGAAGGTCCATACAAAATTACCCGATTAGTGAGCGACTATAATGTTGAAATCCTTAAAGGAGATGGGTCCTTATTCTGCTGTTTTGATTTCCAAGCTTTATACTTTATGCAGTCTTTTTTGAAATGGCCATCCTTCTTGCAGAACAAGCATGTTTTTTCTTCCTTTTCTTGATATCCTTTTTGATTCCTTTTGTAGAGTGTCTTTAACGCTGCTTCGCTGCAATTTCCTGTACCTTGACTTTCTTTTCGTCTCCTATATTCGTCGATTAATCTACCTTTGACGAAGTCGAGGGTGAAATCATCTTCGCATCGACTTGCTAAACTGGTTATCAGTGTACTGTACGAGTCCGGCAAACTACTGAGAAGTAACGATGCCTTTAATTTAGCCTTTAGCACTTCACCTAATGCCGTCAGCTTGTTGATAAGAGTTAGCAACTCCGACATGTGTTTCTCCATATCACCACCTTCAGGCAGATGCAACTTAAATACTCTTTTATACAAATGTATTACATTTGATAGCGATCCCTTTTGGTGGTGCTCCTTAGGTTTCGTCCAGGCGATTTTCGCGCTTTCCGCGCCCTGTATGTGTCCTAACTGATTATCCTCGATAAGCAACCCGATAGTAGCATGCGCCCGATCGTCTCTTTTGGTCCACGCTGAATCAACGGGAGTTGGAGCAGGCTACTTCATAACGTCCCACAAATCTTCCCCAATGAGCAATATTTCCATTTTCTGTCTCCATATTGAGTAGTTATCACCGGTTAACTTTCGCACTGCCGTACGCATAAAATCAGCCATTTTTATAGACTTGATTTACACTTATATGTTTTCACAGAACACTTTGTTCCGTACACTTTTTCTCAGAGATTACACTGTTCCTTATGAAACTTTAGTTTTATGAACTGTTTCTCTTTCACTTTGTTCACTGTTCTTTATTTGAAAACTCTAGTTTTATGCACGGTTTCTCTTTCACTTTGTTCACTGTTCTTTATAACACTTTAGTTTTACACACTAGAGACTGGGCCCATACCTGTTGGAAAAAATGAGTAAACAATTGTCTCCGTTTAACCATTATATTTATTTTATCTATACGCAAGAAACCAGCGGAATAATAGATCTGTAATCTAGTGAGTAAAATGGATGAAATGAGTAAAAATGAATATTTATAAAAGGTAACAAAAAGTGATATGCAAAAGGTATAATAACTTTTGTAAATTGTTCGGCGAATTGCGGATATCGTCCCGACGGCTGACACCAGACTGACGAGTCCTTCCCTTTAGGCGAGAGCTGAAGGTCCAGTCAAAAGTTCAGGTCAAAAACGTGAAGCGTTTGACACGTTTACACGTGTGTGTAATACTAATTAACTCCGAAAAAATTTATTTAAACGAGGAACAAATATTGTCGCCTGAAAAAGTTTCTTAAGACATAAGGTACTTTGTTAATAATTGACAGTCGACTTCGTAAAAAAACTACTTCAATTTGTTTAAAAGAGACAAGTTGCAAATTTATTTATAAAATGAAAAATTATTGCTTGTTGATAAAGTATCATAAGGGAAGAATGTTGCCAAATAATTAAAAATTGATTCAGCTGAAGAAAGGAAATCTACCGGTTGATAATTGACGAAAATCTCTATTTGTTCTATAAAAATTGTAAGCTCTAGACTAACCTGTGCAGAAAACCCTTCTTTGCCGCATCGTGCGGCATCCCCCACTCCCCTGGATTCAAATCCTGGTCTGGAGTTAATTTTTGCACGGAAAAAATTAGTTGTTGAGATTTTAAATGACTCATTCAACCACTCTAGGATAGGACCAAACGTATGTCATAAATTGGAAGTATTGTCGTTAGAAACTTCGATTAATACATATTTAAAAAGTGGGAAGCATCGTAGAAAGTACAAAAGACTTTTAATAAAAATGTGAAGACCAGAGGAATAGAGTTCTTAAAACACACATACACTAATGCTCCGAAGCCAGTCAATGAAACTTTCGATGACTCCTAACGAGCTTTTAGAAGACAGTGTTGCCAAATTTAATTCCCATTGCTGCTAAGGGCGTAGCAGACGACAGCTTTTATTCCATCGTAGGACAATCTTTCGCCAAATAACATGTAAACTTTAACCGCGGAAAATTTGACATGCAACAAAATTTAACTTTAGTTTTTTTCTGTGAACGTATCTTTACGTTTCGGCACTCATAGAGTCCGAAAATCATAAAATTTGGTCGTTGTCTGTCTGTCGGTATGTACGTTTGTATATCTGCATGTATGTATGTATGTATGTATGGTTACCTGAATGTTGTAGCCACACTTACTTTTGAAGGATTTGTCCAATCGAGTCAACCTTTGATACACTTTTTAAGGGTCCTAAAATGAGGGGCTGATAGCAAAAGCGGACTGAAAAAAGAGTCTGAGGAAAAGCGGGTTGAATATTTCTCAGCGCAAGAACGAATTAGCTCACGCGTTACGTGCAAAAACGAGTTAAAGATTTAACTCGTTTTTGTCCGTAGCACGTGGATTAACCCATTTTTGCCCACATTCATATTTCGATTCGGTTCAACTCCAACCGAACTCTTGATTTGCTTTTTGGCTACACTAATATGTTAATTTCGTTCGCGCCTGGACGATCGAGAATAAATAAAATTGATGGGCTTATCTCCATAATAGCTCAAGCGCAATTAGTGATGCATTCGAACGACACGATACGGGAAATAGGCAAGAACGTCTTTTGTTATCGTTTTGACTGCCGAAAAGTATTCTCACTTTGTCTCGTTTGAACGATCTTCTCGTTCATACGAAAACATCGAGCAGTTTAACCGAGAATCTCGTTTCACTAAAAATAGTTTATTTATGCGCATATGTTATGTAATAATGGTATAACTATTGATTACATTGATAATTTAAATTTTTTAAATGATTTCATTTGTAACACAGAAATTTTTAACCTAGATAAATTTAATTACCATTTATTTTCAAGAGTGAATGAAGAAAAAAAAACTACTTTGTGAAATACGTTTTATTCAAAGAAAATTAAGCTTTAAAATTGAAACAATTACAACTCTATTGAATCACCATATTAAAAGTCTCAAACCAATTTATATTCTTTTATTTCATTCAACAGAAGTGATACATTCGATTGACTCGATCCGAGAAACGAGCGAAATAATTTCTGAACTTGAAACGTTAGAATTTCTTTAATAATTTCAAGAGCGATTTCGTTCATTTTAAATTTTGAGGTGAATATAAGGAGAGTATGGAGGTTATGAATACCATTTCCTTATAGTTTATAGTTTCATACATTACGACTTGAATTATGTCTCTATGAAGGAGGTAAATTAATTGAAAAATTGGTTTTCCAGTTAGGAAAAAAAATAATGATTTCAAACTTGAAAAACTCGAATCTTATTTACTCGATCTTATGCAAAAAAATCTGAAATGACGAATTTCTTGAAATTTTTGGACAGTAATAAGCATTTGGTTTGTCAAATGAATTTAAAGCATTTTTTAAATGTTTTGAAAAATGTGAGAAATGATTATAGATTCTTTTAAATACTGAATTATGCGAATTGTTTATTTAGATCAATTTTCAAATTTTTATTTCTCTTCACAACTTTATACATATATTTTACAGAAATAGAATTCGGACAGCAAAATTACTCATTTTCATAATCATAATTAAAGTTGCAGTTTATTATAGATTATGTGCAAATGTACTGAAGCACTCGAATTTCATAACTTTCAAAACTTTCTCATTTTTAGAATGAAAACTCTTAATTTCAAACTTAAACTTTTAAATCAAAAACCTCACCTTCTCAAAATGGTAAATTCCTCGAATTTAGTTTTTAATAATCGCAATACTGATCATTACCTTTTAGTTTCCAAAATAAATTTAGGGCGGGGATGGAGAAAAAAGAAAACAACAAAAAAGAAACAAACGCGAATCAAGATTGAAAATTTACAGAAACCAGAAGTGCGTATAGATTTTCAGAATAAGATAAATGAACATTAATTTATAGTGATTTGAATTTGAAATTGTTATTCTTTTTGAATTCGAGGAAGTTCTCGATTGATTTTAATGGTTTGAAGGAAGTTTCAAAGCTTTTTTTCCTCCTATAAAAATCATGGCAATTTTAGGACTTTTTAATAGGTTCCAGGGATTAATTGAATGGTTTTCACTGCATTATATAATAATGTTGGAATATTATTCTAATTAATTTATAGTGATTTGAATTTGAAATTTTTATTCTTTTTAAATTCGAGGGAATTCTTGATTGATTTTAATGGTTTGAAGGAAGTTTGGAAGATTTTTTTTCCTCCTTTGAAAATCATGGCATTTTTAGGACGTTTTAACTGGTACCAGGGACTAATATAATGGTTTTCACTGAATTTTATAAAAACCTTGGAATATTTTTCTAATCAATTTATAGTGATTTGAATATAAAATTGTTATTCTTTTTGTATTCGAGGAAAGTCTCGATTGATTTTAATGGTTTGAAGGAAGTTTCAAAGCGTTTCTTCCTCCTATGAAAATCATGGCATTTTTAGGACTTTTTAACAGGATTCAGGAATTAATTTAATGGTTTTCACTGAATTTTATAATAATGTGGGAATATTTTTCTAATCGATTTATAGTGATTTGAATTTGGAATTGTTGTTCTTTTTGAATTCGAGGGAATTCTTGATTTGTTTTAATGGTTTGAAGGAAATTTCAAAGCTTTTTTTCCCTCCTATAAAACTCATGGCACATTTAGGACTTTTTAACAGGTTCCAGGGATTAATTTCATGGTTTTGACTTAAGTTTATAATACTGTTGGAATATTTTTACTATTAATTTATAGTGATTTGAATTTTTAGTTGTTATTATTTTTGAATTCGATAGAATTCTCGATTGGTTCTAATGGTTAGAAGGAAGTTTCAAAGCTTTTTTTTCCTCTCATAAAAATCATGGCACGTTCAGGACTTTTTAACGAGTTCCAGGAATTAATTTAATGGTTTTCACTAAATTTTATAATAATGTTGGAATATTTTTCTAATTAGTTTATAGTGAATTGAATTTGAAATTGATATTCTTTTTGAATTCGAGGGAATTCTGAATTGATTTTAATGGTTTGACAAATGTTTCAAAAATTTGTTTTCCTCTTCAAAAATAATGGCATATTTGGGACTTTTTAACAGGTTCCAGGAATTAATTTATTGGTTTCCAATAAATTTTTCAAGGATGTTAGAATATTTTTCTAATCAATTTATAGTGATTTGAATTTGAAATTGTTATTCTTTTTGAATTCGAGGAAATCCTCGATTGATTTTAATGGTTTGAATGAAGTTTCAAAGCTCTTTTTCCTCCCATAAAAATCATGGCATTTTTAGGACTTTTTAACAGGATTCAGGAATTAATTTAATGGTTTTCACTAAATTTTATAATAATGTGGGAATATTTTTCGAATCGATTCATAGTGATTTGAATTTGAAATTCTTATTCTTTTTGAATTCGAGGAAATCCTCGATTGATTTTAATGGTTTGAATGAAATTTCAAAGCTCTTTTTCATCCCATAAAAATCATGGCATTTTTAGGACTTTTTAACAGAATTCAGGAATTAATTTAATGGTTTTCACTGAATTTTATAATAATTTGGGAATATTTTTCTAATTGATTAATAGTGATTTGACTTTGAAATTGTTACTCTTTTTGAATTCGAGGAAATTCTCAATTGATTTTAATGTTGTGAAGGGAGTTTTAAAACTTGTTTTTCCTTCATATAAAAATCATGGCATTTTTAGGACTTTTCAGCATGTTCCAGAGCTTAATTTTATGGTTTTCACTGAATCTTACAATAATGCTCGAATATTTTTCTAACCAATTTATAGTGATTTGAATTTGAAATTGTTATTCTCTTTGAATTCGAGGGATATCTTGATTGATTTTAATGGTTTGAAGGAAGTTTCAACGCTTTTTTTTCCTCCTATAAAAACTTAAATTAAAATTTGTCTTTCATTCGTTTTCACTAAGAGTAGTGATCCTAACTTTTACATGTAGGCGTACTGCGTTCACGCTAGGACGCTTAAGAGAAACACAATGCGACAGCTCGTTACCATGGCAATAAGCCGCACCATATTCCTCTTAAGCATAGCTAGTGCAAGCGTAGATCCTCTACATGCCAAAGTTGGTGTCACTTTTTGAGAGAATATTGCACATTTTTTTTGTCTTAACAGGTGTCAGTGGTTGTGCGTTACAACCACAGGTCATCCCCGTCAACGTCACTTCAACTATCAACACCTCAACCCTCACTGTCATCATCTAGAAATAGAAAAAAAACTTCTGAACCACACGCTTACGCAACATCATTCTCGTCTTTATCGGTATCGTCGTCGTCTTCGACATCATCAGAAACAAAATCGCATGCTTCTTCACCACCACCACTACTAACGCCACAGCTATCATCGCTACCATCTTCAATACCACTGCCAGCAGATCCTGATCCATATCACAGTGTAGGGCAGAAACGTCGTTCATCTCCACTTCCCTCCTCATCAGTTCACGCGAAGTGAAATATAAAACATTCGCACTCCTCTCTACCGCCACCAACTCCAAAACAGTTAGCCATATCTTCACAGCGCTCGGTTTTGCATGCAGATTTAAAATTTTCCGATGTGAGTAGTGATGATGATCATCCTTCATCATTTTCCGCGAAGATAAACAAAGCAGGCGCGAACCGAGCTATTCAAGTCATCGAAGCTCTGCCTGTAGCCACTACCTCACGCAAAAAAACACAACCTATGAAACTGGATAAGGTTTACGATGAGAAATCTGCAAATAAAGGTGCGTCAAAAAATCAGAAAATGTAATTTGAAACAACTAAAGTCTTTTTACAAATAATCTTGTAAAATTTTGCTTATAATTTGTTAAAAACTATAGAATAAAGCTATGTTGCTGAAATTGTAGATGGATAGATAAAATGTGAAATACTTACCATGGAAAGAATGTAGTTCTCTAAAGTTGTTTCTTAATAAAAGAGAAAGAAAACAAGTAAAACATTTTCGTATAATTTAATGTTAGCTTGTACGTGCGCTTGTATCATATTAGCATAAAAGGAACACGATGCGACAATTTATTACTATAACAATAGTTTTTCATAGTGTGTTACTCTTAGGCTTACATTGCGCAAGTCTAGTAGATCAAGGCGCCAAAAGTCGGTACACATACCGACGATGCATGATGACAGAAGAATGATACAACTTTTATTTCATGAATTCGCATACAATCATGTTGCGTTGCATACACTCAGGCGATTTGGTTATGAGTCAAATTAAAACACGGTTATAAAACAGAGTTTAAATTAAAAAGAATAAAAAATACTATAATTTGAAATTAGAAAAAGCAATATTATGATTTCATCTAAAATTTAAATAACCAGATGTACTATAAATAATTTTTATGTCGATAAAGTTGCATTTCACCGTTTCTAATGGGAAACGAAGTCGTTTCTCATTAGAAACAGTCAAGACATACATACGTGTGTCTTCACTGTTTTCATGATAAACTGCATACATTTAGGTGATTTATTAATGAAACACGTAAACAATGGCTAAACAAAGAGAATTTAAATGTTGAAAAAGCGCATATGATCGTTATCTATTCACTTACAATTCAATCAGTGACAATCTTCTAATAATATTTATTTTATATAACTTTCTTTCCTCACTGCCTTTAGTTCTAGGAGTGAAGTATAGTCCAACTGCATCATCATTATCATCATCATTTGATAGACTGTTTTCAAAAGAAGAAGAAAATGCTACACATGGATGCTGCTGCAAATCAGCGCGTCAGAATGATCCTCGCTTTGAACTAAAAGCGCTTGATCTTCCTTTACCTCAATTTGAGATCAAGAGGCGAACAATAAAACAGATTTTACAGGTGAAAGTCTGCTATATTATAATAGCCGTTCAGTGTCACATTTGCTGTTTATTGAAGTTAAACCTGTTTTTCGTCATTTTAAACTGCTTTTCGATATTTCAAAAATTCGGGGGGGAGTGCAGTGTATAAGAATTTTCAACGTAAAATTTGATGCTTCCAAGGACATTCCAGCATTCATTGATGATGCAGAACAGTGTGACACCATGCCATGTATTACTCGTTGAGGCAGTAGAAAAGATAGTGTGAGGCTATTTTGGTATGCCTTGAAATACATAATCACTAAGCTTGCAGTTATTGTAGCAATAGTTGCCTGGTATGACATACTGTTTCAAGTAAATGTTTTCAGCAATTCAATGCAGAACTATTCCGCTGATCTTTTACTAGCCACCAAATAGTTAGAATCGAGTCAGAAATATTTCGAAGATTACCGCAATCAAGGTTTCTTAAGCGCATTGATAACGGCGGAAGAAATTGCGAAAGACTTGGGAATAAAACCGGGTTTCAAAAATAATGGACGTACGCGAAATAAAAAGAAGCAGTTTGATTATGAAGCACATGATGAACCAGTAGACGATCCAGAACTGAATTTCAAAGTGAAATTTGCTTATAAAGTGTCAGATATTGCACTTGCATCAATAAAAGAACGATTTCAACAATTGGAAGATCATAATAAGGTATGGTCATTTCTGTACAATTTGAAAGTCATCCCCGCAAAGCATCGTTTAAAACAACTATGCGCTGAATTTGAAGAAGAAGTTACTCACAGTGATGAAAGCGATATAAACGGCGAAGATCTCTATGATAAGCTTCTGCACTTGAAATACGTGCTACCGAAAACCGCAGAAACCCCAATAGCTTTTTTAAATTTTATAGTTCAAAATAATTTGAATAATACTTTACCGAATGTATTTGCAGCGTTACGAATCCTTCTGACAACCCTTGTCTCTGTTGCATCTGCAGAGCGAAGTTTCTCGAAGCCTAAATTGATAAAAACATATCTGAGATCAACCATGACAGACAATAGGTTGAGCTCTCTCGCGATTTTGTCAATAGAAAGCGAAGCATCCCAATCAGTGGATTCTTTTGAACTCATTACCGAGTTCGCGCAAGTAAAGGCTCGGAGGATCCACTTTTTGTAGAGCATTGTGTGACTTATAGTGAGGTAATAATCAATGAAATTTAACAAACGTATTTGTTTTATCAATTTATTATTGTTTATAAATATCTTGTCCTACATTAAAGCTGGATAGTATCGGTTTCTTCTAAAAATGTTCAGTTCTTGTCGACTTTTTACTTAGTGAGTTAATACTTAATGCAAGTTAATATACATAATTGTATAAACATTTATTATGGTTTATAATTTTCTTCTCATAATTTTTCAGCTTTCCTTGTCCTTTTTAGTTAGGAACAAATGTGGGCGTCCGCATGGAAAGTGTCCTTATGACCGATATGGAGTTACATATCGGTATACATTAGTTGAAGTTTCAACTAAAGAAGATCAATTTTCCATGTAAAATAATAATAAAATTGTTTAATTTGTTACCAAAAAGATAAATTTTCAATAAAAAATATAGATTTTCTACCAAAAATGATATAGTTGAATTTGTACATAGTTGAAGTATATTTACCGTAAAAGAAAACGATTTTTCAACAAATTTCCGTAACTAGCTATTATGCATAATGTGAGCAACGCTGGCGAAGCCGTAGGTTATTAAAGTTAAAATTAATTCCAAGATATTTGAATGGTGGGCTGGTATAGCAGAAAACTACTTATTCTCTCGTGAGTGAGAAGAACCGAAAATGTAGGGATATTGTATAGCATTCTGTAGCGTTCATTACGGCACTTCAGATATCTATCTGAACAAGCGTTTCCTATTGGGATCTGAAATACAACGATACGCCAACTGGTGGTCAAATGTAGTACTAAAATAACGGGGTCGTATTTTTCATATTACAGGTTTTACTACATGATCCATTTGAATTTTATAAATCTCCAACTGTCCCGTCTGCCGCGTAAGGTCATCCGCGGCTAGAGACCAGACTCCAAGGAACAGTGTTGAACGATCATTCCTCCCGTAAATTTCCCGCTCTTGCTTACCTTCTAGGACAGAAAGAGCAGAAGTGGATGACGTACACGTTCCAGTTGCGTCGGAATCGGTTGCTTTAAGGAACCATGATCGCAGCTTCCGGAGCCTACAACTTCTCACATAATAATTATTATTATAATATTCACGCTAACTTTTGAAGGATTTGTGCAATCGAGTCAGCGTTGATAAACTTCTTGAGTCCCAAAATGAAGGTGAAAACAAATAATAATTCTTTTTTTTCTGAAACGATTTGCTCTAAAAGTGGAACTTTTTTTTATTTTAAACTTCTATAATTAAAGCTTAAACATCTTTAATTCAGAAATTTGTTTTATCAAACGCTTAATAATTTACATGTATAAATTGGGAGCTGTATTAACTGGGAGGGAGCGGTTGTACGCATCGCGCGACCTTTCCATTGTGAAGATTAGAGCCGGTTCAGAAAAATTAAAATTCGGTCGAATGTTCATAAATTAAACTTTAATTAGCTGAATCAATTTCCTGATATAATTTTAAGAAAATGAAAAAAAAACTTGATGAAAATCGGTTCATATCTTCAATACCAGTTGAGAGTTTTTGTAATTTGGCATGCACTTGAAGATTTACTTTATTACTGGAAATATTAACCGATTTTCATCAACTTTTTTTTCGTTTTCTCATAATTACATCAGGAAATTGATTCAGCTAATTAAATTTTAATTCGGCCATGTCTTTATAATTTTAGTTTTTGGAACAGGCCTTAATCTTATGACAATGAAAGGGTCATCATAGCAGGCACACGAAAGTAGCCGTCTACTGACAGAGGGGGGGCTGCCGAGTTGCCGGGCCCGGGGTGGCATCCCCCTATGGCGGCTGCCCGGCCCGGGGTGCTTTCCCCTGACCGCGGTCGGGGACGTGACCGACGGCAGTAGTTTAGTTTAGGAATCAATGAGCTATATCACATATAAGAGGGGGGTCTTCCAAGGAGACTCTCTAAGTCCGATACTTTTCTGCATCTCCCTCTTGCCTCTATCTATTGTGCTCCGGGGCAAAAGCTCTGGATACCTATGTGGCCCGCCGAACAGAAGAGAATATAAGGTCAACGACATTGTATACATGGACGACCTTAAATTCTTAGCTTCCTCGAAAGAGGACCTTAGCATCCTTGTGGAGGCGGTAAACATGTACTCTAAAGCGATTGGCATGAGCTTCGGACTGGACAAGTGTGCCTGCGTCCACCTACGCCAAGGAAGAATAGAAACTACATCATCGCGTGACGATCAGGATGTTCACCACATAGGCGGAAATACCATTCAACATCTTGGTAATTGAGAAACATATACATATCTTGGAATACCGCAAGCGCAAACCCAAAATGTGCGCCTGTTAAAAACGGCCCTTGAAAAAAAGTATCGCCCAATTCTTAGAAAAATTTGGGCTTCCGAATTATCTGGAAAAAATAAGGTCAAGGCGACCAATATGCCGTCATCGTAGATCTTCCGTACCTCGAATATACCTCCCTCGAGATAAAGGGGGCAGAGGCTTGCTAGTGTGTTCATCGAAGAACGGTTCTGGCTACAGCCTGCTCAGTGCAAAATAGTGCAGATTCTCTTATGTGACTCGTACATCAACATGAAGTCGTCAATGCTGCGGCGTTTCTATAGCGTGCTGCAGAGAAGCTTGGCCTTCCACTTGATTCCAGCGACACTGCACATGGCCTAGCATCACTAACACCTTTGGTGCTCAAAAGTCGTGTTCAGGAAGCAGAACATATGCTTCTACTAAGAAAACATGCTGACCAGCTCCTTCATGGAGAATTCTACGGCATCATACGTAGAGAAGAGCTCTCGATGGGTCTGTCCAACATGTTTCTCAAGTCTGCTGGATTGAGAGAGAGGGGACTGTCCAATAATAATTGCTTTAGTTTTCGAGGAATTAAGCGTTAATCTATTCCTTAGCGCATATTGATTCACTATATGAATATCCTTTTAAACTCTAGCAATCAAACTAATAATGGAAGAGATAGTACTTACAATGCTCATTATCAACACCAAAGTCATAGTTATATAGACCGAAACGGATGGGAGAAGAGTGGAGCCCTGGGGGACTCCACTCTCGACCCCTACCCAATCAGTCCGTTCACACTTATCATTAGGGATAGATAAAAGTTACGAAGTTCATTTGAAAGAAGCTTTTGATCAACAGTCCCGAAAGCTTCAGGACAATCAAATAATAGTAATCTTGTTATTTCCTTTTTTTCGACAGCGAAAAAATCCTAGCTGAGGGAAAGAGTTATAAATGTGAAGTAGTATGGGGAAAATTTGCAGGAAGCGCTAGTGGAATCATCTCTATAGATATGCCATCTATTCCTCAAGAGTTAGTTTCAATTCCAAACAGTTTCTCGAAGAGAACTTCCGCTTTTATGACTACAAAAAAAAATCAGTATCTTGGAAAGTGAAGCTTGCCTGAACTTCTGTAAGGGGTATACCAGAGTTTGAGGAGCTAAACAATGGTATATTTTTGAGTACTTTTAATAAATCATGAGATGGGAAAATATGAGCTGAGGCTCCATTCTTAGGTGAAATTAGATATAAGCGTCTATGTCAGTGTGAAATATTTCCATTTTCATTCTTGTTCTTTATAGCATTGTGATTATATTGATTATATGAATCCCTCATTTTGGTTTGAACCACGTTCCTTAGCTGACAAAACTGTGCTGGTATCAGTGGATTTTTAGTTCGCTTTACTAGGCGCCGCTCATTATTACGTTCCTTTATAAGATTTTTGATATCAACGGTGATCCAAGAAGCTGAACTTTTATGTTTATGTGGAACATGCAAATGCGCAAACTGATCGAGCCAATAAATTAAGTGAGAGCAAAGAAGATTTAATTTATCATTAATTTCTCCAATCCTTAGTATTTTTCCCCAATCATAGGTCATTAAGTGCTTCCGAGATTCAAATTCATCTACATATGCAAGATTTCTTATTTGGGTTGGAGTACGGTTTGTGGATTGGGTACAGATATATTAGTGTTTAATATAGATGACATCGTGACTTAATAGAAATGGAACAGGATACTAACTATAAGAATTCAGCTTATGAAGATCATTTAGTATCATTGAATCTATTCGGGAACTAGAATGATTAGTGTTATGAGTGGAATTATGTGGGAAAATAGATAACTCAGCAACATGAATCATAGTTATTGAATATTTAGTACGATTGCACATTGAATTCACATTAGTTTTAAAATCACCTGCGAGAATAATATTATTGAAGTAAGGTACATGTGTTAAAATTTCTGATTCGTTCTGTCCCAAAATAAGCATTTAGAGGTGTATCGATGACCTCCATCAAAACAGAGTCCCTCGTTTCCCTGACCTGAATAAAAAGAATCTGGGCAGTAGGATATTCAACGGCCGAGCTGGCTCCCAATAAGACCCCCCTAAGGCTGTCATGCACGTACAAACACTACCCCATTATTCCTCCTTTATTCTCTGCTTGAAACTTGGTCTATTTTCTGGAAAATATGATTTTGCTCTTGTGATAAAGCATTCATCATTTCGGAAGGAAATTGATCTTTTTGGTTGAAAAATAATCTTTAGCATTTTCCTCAAGCGAAAATTCGCTTTTCGGTCCAGCATACTCAATAGCTGCTAAATTTTCCTCTAGGTTGTAATAATTTTGGATCTTGTAATTTGCTTGGTAAATCTTTTTTGAAGCAAGCTTTTCCTGTCCGTTCCTCACAAGAAACAGTAAGATTTTCTTAAACACGTCCAACCCTAAATCGTCTACGTATTTCATGTATCACACCCTAGGAGCGTACCATATGTACATGTGCACATATGGTATAAATAATAATACAAAAACTTTTTGAAAAATAATAATTGTATTGTCTTGAAAGATGATTTTTTTTCTACAATTTTTGGAAAATCCTGAAAAAGTAAAAAAAATTGCCTTAAAATCATTTAGATTCTTTTTTGAAAATTTGGGAAATCTTGTTAAGTGTTCTTTTCAAATTAATTCAATAATAATAATAATAAAATAATAATAATACAAAAAAAAATTGTATTATCTTGGAAGTCGATTTTTTTCTACATTTTTTTGAAAATCCTGCAAAAGTAAAAAAAAATGACCTTAAAATCATCCAGATTCTTTTTTGTGAATTTTGGAAATCTTGTTAAATATTCCTTTCAAATTAATTTTTCAACAACAAAAAAATTATTGTTAGTTTTTCTAAAAGTTTTGATACAAATTTATTATTTATTTAAAACTTTTCAAAATGCTCAAAAAGCTCAAATTTTGTGTTCCCCATCTTCAAAAATCTACATTGTTTTTTAAATGTTTAGAAATCTTTTCACGTTCTAAATTATTTTCAAAACTTTTAAATATATTTTATACTTACTCGATTATTTTCTGAATTATTAATTGTTTAATTGTCATTTATTATTCAAATTTTTTTTAACTTTTTAAATATTCTCTTAAAATTAATTTATCAGAATTAAAAATCATTAAAAATTTTCCCAGCAAAGTTAAGAAATTTTTTGTATTTTCTCAAAACCTTTAAATATCCCTAAAAAGCTTCAAAACTTTATTTCGAAATCTTCAAAAATCTCAATGCAGTTTTTTATATTTCAAAATCTTTTCCAGTTTTAAATTAAGTTTGGATCTTCTCAAAACCAATATTTCGACTTTTGTGAAATCTTGCATTTTTTGTAAAGACTTGTAATTTTCTACAATAATTTAGATAAAAATAAAAGTGTTTTTATGACGTCAAACGCCCAAATTAAAAAAAAGTCAAATTCTGTAGTTTTCTCTAATACCTTGTAGATTTTTACAACAAAGTAAAAAAAAATATTATTAAAAAGTTATCCAAATTTTTGAATTGTAGAAACTTGTACTTATTTCTTATTTTTTTTTTTTTTACTTTTCCACAAGAAAATACAATAAAAAATTAGCTATTTGTATTTAACAATATTTTTTTGTTAAATTTTGTACATTTTTTACAAAAAAGTCTTAAGACTGAGAAAAAAAATCCCCTAGGATTAAAATTGTTCGAAACTGGTGAACGGCCTCATATCCTCTTACGGGTTATCGCTTGACCTCTTCATACACACAATTTTATTACAACTCATCGCGTAAAATTGAACACAATCTGCGATTTGCCATGCGCGCGAAACGTGTATTAATTACCAAATTTAAAAAAGATAGGTGGAAAATTCTTTAAAATATTGTTTAATTTAATAAAATAATTTAATAATTTAATAAATATTGAATTGAATTAAATTATTTTACGCAATTTTAAACCAGAAACATTAAAAATTGAGCGATTAAATTTGTTTAATAAACTGAACACTTCCTAAATCAGAAGTTTAATTATTTTTATTTCAAATAGTTTAAAAATCCTTGAAAAGCTTCAAAATTTTATTTCAAAATCTTCAAAAATCTACATGTTCTTTTATATTTTTTCAAATTTTGAATTATTTTTTAAATCTTTTCAAAATCTTTTTAAATGTTCTCTTAAAATTAATTTTTCAAAATAAAATATTCATTTTCAATTTTCCTAGGAATCTTAAGAAAATGTTTTTTATTCTTTTGAAACCTTTCACAATTCTGGAAAAGCTTCTAAATTTTTTGTTTCAAAAATGCAAAAATCTATATTTTGTTTTAAATTAGGCCATCATGGGTGTTCATTATCCATTTATTTATACATCAAAATTCAACAATTTATTTTTGTTGTTTCGTTCTGACTATTTGTTTCCTAATTACTAATTTTAAATGAACAGTAAAATATTTTTAAATATTAAACAATTGATCTTTTTCATCGATGAAGAAAGGGCCTATCAATGTATCATTCAAGATACCGGCCCAAACATTAATCTTTTGTGGATATTGTGTGTAACTCCCTCACATCCAGGCAAGCACCCCGAAACGTGAGAGGCAAGGGGACTCACGCTAATGAAGCACCTCAAAGGGAACAGAATTTACTACGTCCACGTCGTTGTTCCTAGGTAATGCTAAACGTCAACGTAAACTTCTTGGAAGAAACCTTGAAGATCATCACCAAGATCAGTACAGAGCTTACCAATGAATTTCTCGGTGAAATTTACTTCAGGAATTACACTGACGTCTTGGACAACTTTATTTATTTCAAATAACCTATAATTGACCTTGAACGTTACAATTGACCCATGACTTAGGTACATACCCGAACGTAGAATTTTCCGCTCTATCGATTGAGGTCAACTTCAAGGTTGAAATAAAGGTCACCATTGAATTTCCCGTGGAAAAATACTTAAGTAATTTCACTGACCTCATGGAAAACTTTGTTTATTTCAAATAACATCTAATTGACCTTGAATGCCACAATCGACCTATGACTTTGGTACGTATCTGAACGTAGAATTTTCCGCTCTATCGATTGATGTAAAAAAAAGGGGTCTTCATTCAAAAACATAAAGTTGACCTTCTGAAGGCCATGAAGGTCAACTTCAAGGTCAAAATGAAGGTCACCATTGAATTCCAGGTTGAAATTTACTTTGGGAATGACCTTCACTTTTTTAAAAATATAGCACCTGAGGAAATATCGAACCGTCCCGGGACTTTTTAAACACCCTGTATAATTTTTCGCTAAAATTTTCATTTTACTTTCATAAAATTCAGAAGGGATACTTAAAAATTACTTTTTAGTGTCTTGAGGGGTGAGTTTTGGGCAAGTTGGAGGTACATTCAATTTAAAAAATTTTTTTCAGGCTTTGTACTGCTCACATGGCAGTTTCACATCATCGTTGTAAAGATTTTATGATTTTTTTTTAAATTCAAGGGCTTACTGAATTTTTAACGCTTAGGGGTACTTTGAAGGCTACCTGTTGGATTTACTTGAACTACGATACCCCTCCGGATGCTAAGAGAACAGAAAGAGTGGGGGCGATGCAAAGGGCTGATTTAAACAGATAAAGGGAAGTAAATGTATAGAGTTTCTCAGCATGAGAAACAGCAGAGGTGATATGTTATATGATACAGACGGGATAGTAGACGCTTTGTAAGACTCTTTCAAAGAATCATTAGGAGGTGGAGCTATAAGGCAACAGAACTGCTACATAGAACATAATGCATTAGAAAACACAATTGAGAAAGTATGTGTCACTGAGGTTAGTGGTATAATTATGAACTTAAAGAAACGGTCAGACTGCTGGTGTATACGGCATTAGCGCTGCAATGCTTGAATATGCTGGCGAGTACATAATTTACTGGTTGCGCAAATTAATAGGTTTTTGTATCTGGTTGGGAGGAGTCCGAGACGATTGGAGGAAAGCGATTATCGTACCAATAAACAAATGGATGGGAGATGAAAGGAACTTCAATCTTTAGTGAGGTATTGACTTAATAAGTACAGTAAGTAAAATATACTCAAAAATACTTATCCGCAGGGTAATGGAAATAACAGAAGAAAAGATACGGGAAGTCCAAAGTGCATTTATGCTAAGATGATCATGTACGGATCAAATATTTAGACCAAAAAAGATCATAGAAGAAAGTCTGAGAGAAGAGTAGAAATTTTTGTGTGCGTTTGTTGACCTGGAAGGACGTGAAGGAAGCTAGAGAAGTATGCCAGGAGAGAACAGTGTGCGATAAATAGTTCATGAAAAGAATTTCAGTATAAGGAATGATGCCTGTAAGAAAAGACTTCGGATAATAATAGGGCCGTGTGAAGAACCTCACATAACAACCTTGTGAGGCTCTTCACTGAAGGGAATCGCTAGAAGGGTTCATCAGCAGCCTGGTTCGGCTCTCCGATTCTTTACATCCACCTCCAATTCTTCACATCCAAACCCAATTCTCCACCTTCACCCGAAATTTTCCAACTATAATTCTGCGCCTACACCCCCAATCCTCAACCTCCACTCCTAATTCTCCACCTTTATCTCTAATTCTTCACCTGCAGCTCAAATTCTCCACCTCCAATTCTCCATCTACAATTCTGTACTTCCACCTTCAATTATCCACCTCCAATTCTCCACCTCCATCTTCGATTCTCCACCTCCACCTCCAATTCTTCACAGCCACATCCAATTCTCTACCTCCACCTCTAATTCTTCACCTCCAATTCTCCACTTCCAATTCTGCACCTCTTCCTCTAATTATCCTCCTCCAGTTTTCCATTTCCAATTCTCCACCTCCGAATCTCCACCTCCTATTCTCCACCACCACCTCTAATTCTCCACCTCTATTTCTCTACCTCCAATTTTCCGCATCCAATTCACCACCTCCAATTCTTCACCTTCATATCGAATTCTCCACCTCCACCTTCAATTCTCCACCTCCACCTCCAATTCTCTACCTGCAAGTCTCCACCTCTTATGTTCCACCTCTTATGTTCCACCTCCAGTTTTGCACCTACAATTCTCCACCTTCAATTCTGCACCTCCACCTCCAATTCTTCATCTCGAATTCTCCACCTCCACCTGTAATTCTCTACCTCCACCTCTAATTCTTCACCTCCAATTTTCCATCTCCAATTCTTCACCTTCAATTCGGTACCTTCACCTCCAATTCTCCACCTCGATCCGCAATTCTCCGCCGCCACCTCCAATTCTCCACCACCATCTCTAATTTTCCACCTCTAATTTTCCACCTCCAAATCTTCACCTTCAATTCTGCACCTCCAATTCTGCACCTTCACCTCTTATTCTCCACCTCCAATTCTCTATCTTCAATTCTCCATCTCCAATTCTCCATCTCAAATTCTCCATCTCCAATTTTCCATCTTCAATTCTCCATCTCCAATTCTCCATCTCAAACTTTGCACGTCCACCTCGAATTCTCCACCTCCAATTCTACACCATCATCCCCAATTCTCCGCCGTTACCTCCAATTCTCAACCGCCACCTCTAGTCCTCCACCTTCGATTCTTCACCTCCAATTCTCTACCTCCAATTCTGCATCTCCACCTCTCATTCTCCACCTCCAATTCTCTATCTTCAATTCACCACCTACACCTCCAATTCTCCACTTTCACCTCTAAATCTCCACCTCCAATTCTTTACCTCCAATTCTCTATCTACATTTCTCTACCTCCAATTCCGCACCTCTACTGCTAATTCTCCACCTTTATCCCCAATTTTCCGACGCCACCTCCGATTCTCCACCTGCACCTCCAACTCTCCACCTGAAATTCTGCACCTTCACCTCTAATTTTCCACCTCAAATTCTCTATCTTCAATTCACCACCTCCACCTCCAATTCTCCACTTTCACCTCTAATTCTCCACCTCAATTCTTCACCTCTAATTCTTCACCTCCAATTCTCCATCTACAATTCCCCACCTTGAATTCTGCACTTCTACCTAAAATTCTCCACCTCCATCCCCAATTTTCTGACGCCACCTCCAGTTCTCCACCTCCACATCTAATTCTCCACCTCCGATTCTCCACCTCCAATTCTCCACCTCCAATTGTGCACCTCCACCTCTAATTCTCTACCTCTAATTCTCTACCTCTAATTCTCTATCTCCAATTCACCACCTCTACCTCCAATTGTTCACCTTCAATTCTCCACCTCCAATTCTCCACCTCCAATTCTCCACCTCCAATTCTGCACCTCTACCTCGAATTCTCCACCTCCAATTCTCTATCTTCAATTCACCACCTTCACCTTCAATTCTCCACTTCCACCTCTAATTCTCCACCTCCAATTCTTCACCTCCAATTCTTTATCTACAACTCTCCACCTCGAATTCTGCACCTCCACCTTATAGACGTCCACGTCGTTGTTCCTGGGTAACGCTAAAAGTAAATAGAACTTATTTAGAAAAAATCCTACTAATGCCATGCACGGAAACTAATGCAAATTAAACACCCCGAAACGTGAGAGGCAAAGGAAATCTACAGTAAACAACAATCATATAGATTGTGTCCAATTGACACGTGTAGATCGAACCTACATCCCAAATGTTTAACATTTCCAAGAACAGTAAATAGATTTTTCATATAAGGAAAAAACGCAACTTCATCGCCTGAATGTAGTAATAATATTTGTCAATATAACGTGAAGGCTAATATCTATACAGTTCAAGATCAGTTGAATTTCCGATTATGGGAAAGATGAGAGCTTTGATCCTGCTCTTCTTTATGCTAATATTTTTTGGCCATTTTGTACGTAAGTAGAATATAATATAATAGTATATCGATCATACATTAATATATCTTAAATCCAGATATCGACTATATTAAAATATTCGAATTTCATTTTGAAACGGTTAAAACATATGTTATTATCATTGTACTTATTTCGCCGATATTGTATTTCCAGTCGCAACACAACTTTTAATTCTGCAGTTTTTAAACTGAATAAGGCCACATTTTTAAATACAGAGACTGAACGGAATGAATGTGAAATAAAATTTTGGTAACATATTGTAGCACGAAATTCAGTTTATCTGTACACTTAAAGGTTGAATGTAAAATATTCGTAGCCTGTTTTGGCAAAAATTTAAGTTCATGCTGTGTAATACAGATTAAGAGAAATTATTACAGCTTGAACTAAAAATGTTGTTAACAAACAATAAAACCTAATAAGGTTTAAACTCACATTTTTGCCAACATATGTTCGAAAATTTAACTTTACAATGTATATTTCCTTTTGTCTCTGTATCTAAAGCTTTCTTTCTATTATAATACGCTATTCCATATTACGTATTGTGGTTGCGTTCAGCAGAAGTGTGATAAAAAATTACTGTTAAATTACCATACATTTCCGTAAGTTACCAGAAATGTCCACAAATTTCATCAAGATCCACCACGAATTTCATGAATTCATTCAAATTTCCAAAAATTCATAAATTTTCATCAATTTATAAAATTTCCTAAACGTTAAAGGTAATAATAATATATTGTAATGGTAATATACTGGTGACCTCTGATAATCGTTCTGATGGACGCATGCGCTCTGACAATAATATAAAAAATATACAGAATTTTATTCAAATTTATGAAATTTGTGAAAAGTTATGAAAATTTATGAAATTAGTGGAAATTTGTGAAATTTATGGACATTTTTACAATTTGAGAAATGTATGGTTATTTACAGTTAAAATTGGCTAACTTTGATAGCAAAGTAGAAATTTCCCAAGTGGGCCTACGATTTTTGACGTTGAAAGGAAAATCAAAACTAAGTATTGGAAAATAATCTACTCATGAGTATTAAGTCACTTTATACAATTTTTTGAGAAAAATTTATTTGTTTAGTTACAATTTGTGGTTGAAAATTTCTGCATCGTTTGATTAACAAATTTTTCTTTCGGAAACTATTTATAAAAAACTGATGAAAATTTTACGGGATGGGGAGAAATGAATGCTATTAACAATAACCCTCTCAACATCGTGCTAGTTGTTATAATATCTGAGATAGGAATTTACTAATTACACCCGCACACAAAAAAAGTGGTCTGCCTGGCGCACTACACCGACGAAAACAGGAGTTTTCTGGTATATTTTCAACAACAAAAAATGTCTTCATGCCCGGTAAACTAACCAAGTATATATAAATGTTTAAGGGGTGGCTGAATTCGAATCCGGGGTCCAAATAACCTAGTTGGCTCATATTTTTCCGAAAAACGCAAAAGTGGACGTGAAAATGACAGAAACAACGATTTTTGCTGTATTTCTTGGGTAAAAATGGAACTTTTTATGTCTAGTGAACTTAATTACCATACCTTTATAATTTTTTTCAACTCGATATCCCAATTTGTGTGATTTTTTGGGTATATTTAGTTTTGAAAATATACTATATGAAGGGAAAAATTAATTCTGGCTCATTAATGATTCAGCCCTGTACCAACCCTGGTAGTTTGGTGTTGTTGCTTTTATAATATTGTACATGCTTGGTATTATTTATTGTTCACACGACCACTTTTGAGAAAAATAAAAAAAGTGCGGAAAAAGTTTGCAAAAAATATTTATTTACTTTTTGAAATCCACTTGAGACCTTTCAATAAATAACTCAAGTAACTAGAATTTTTCGTGAAATAAAGTGACTAGGATTTTTTTTAATTGACCTTGAATTTAGTTGAATTCAATTTAATCTTGAATTCGAAACAGTGAGAATTCTTCAATATTCAGTTTGGTTCTCTTCAATTGACCTTGAATTCAATCAATTTTCTTAAATTGACCTTGAATTCAGTCAAAGTAACTTTTATTGAAAATTAATTCAATAGAAGTAAAATTAAATTTACCTTTAATTCCAGATGTCATTTCGCAATGTGAAAATATTGCAAAGATTCACTCTGCATTTCTTTTTGAATGAAGTGTAAAAAGGGATTTTCAAAAATGCATTCAAATAAAATAAGCTTGAATCCCGTCTGGAATATTTTGACTAAATCAGGGTGTCTACACGGAGAAAAGTGGATGGTCATAGTTAGAGGGTCAAAATTTAGAGAGCCAGTCCGTTCTTTTAGATGGTCTAAAGAACCATCTAGAATTTTTTTGACATAGTCGGAGAGGCTCTCTTTTTATGACCAGTCTGATTATTATAAGAAGTCCAGACTCACTTTTCGGGATAAGAAAGGTATCCTTTCGGGATGGTCAATACAATCATCTTGTTTTCACTCATTTCGACCATCCACGGAAGAGCAAATGATCCATCGCGGAGGGCCGACCTGATTAGTTGCCGTTGGCGTCTTCATTTAAAATGATTAATTGTGTAAGTCAAATGTTCACAACAAATAATAAATGTTAAGTGCATAAGAATATAAGCAATAATTGTGCATTAATATTTAGGATAAATAAGATATTTCTTTCTTTAAAATTAAAATCGATCTTTTATTTTTAAGGGGAAAATCTGATAAATAATTCAATTTCACTTTATAAGTCTTCCTTGTGAGCAAAGAATTATTTTTAATAACTTTACTCTTATTATTTGCTGTGTGCAATTGCTTTTCACATTTAATCATTTCAAATAAGCGCACCAACCTTAACCAATCCGGTTGTCGACGCGATTCATGCAGTGAGAGCAGTGATGCCAATGTGGGCGCCTTTTGCTACTGCGCTTGCGTTTGGCCGCGCACTGGTTGGCCGCAGTTGGCGCGCAATTCAAAATTGGAATTAAAATAAGTTCTTATGAGAATGCATAAAAAAATATTAAAAACATTATAAAAAATTATTCTGAATTAATTTTTCAACAAGTTTCTTCTGAAATTAAATGTTTTGTGACATATAAGTGATTCTTCGGAAGTCAAAGAAAATAAACATGTTATTTAATAAATATATGTGTTATAAATTTGTTTCTTGTCTAAAATCAGAAGTTGTACAATTTATATACATTCTTGTGCATTTTTCAATTATTATTTATTTAAATCACAAGAATAGTTTTTAATTCCAATTTTGAATTGTGCGCTAACTGCAGCCAGCCAGTGCGCGGCCCCAACGCAAGCGCAGTAGCAAAAGGCGCCCACATTGGCATCACTGAGTGAGAGTTGGTATTGGGAGCACCTTGGTCCAGACTCTACAGCATTTTCGGAGTGAGTGAATGTCATTGAGCCGTTCGGCACCACATTTGCTGTTCATTGAACTTAAAAATGTTTTTCATAATTTTAAACTGCTTTTCGATATTTCGAATATTCGTGGAGAGTGAAGTGCATAAGAATTTTCAACGTCAAATTTGATGCTTCCAAGGGATTTAGGATAAAGGCGTAAAGTAGAAATTTTCATTAAATTTCAAAATTAACAATGGATTATTTTATTCCCTGAACAATAATTTACGATGTGCAACGTTCTTATTGGCATTTTTGCATTGAGGACAAAGTAAAGTTGTTCTTAAATATTAATTTTATGAGTTGAAATTTTATTCTATTTTATTTTATTAAAACCTCATGGATGCTATTAAAGAAATATTTGAGGAACAGACACGAGACGTGACTAAAGAACGGTGAAGTCGACTCAGAGTGTACATAATTGAATTCCATCATTTTGATAAAAAATAGCTGACAAATGCGTTATCTTGCTGGCAGTGATAAAGCATATTTACAAGTATAGAAATTAGCTTCTAATTTTTCCAATAAAGATGAAAATGTTACAGAAGCGCGTTCTTTCATTAAACTTTATTCATTTATTACTATAAATATTTTTTGCCAAATTTTAACCTAATATAATATATATTATGAAGTTCTAAGAAATGAATATATTTAAAAATGCGAGAATAAATACTCACAAATTAAAATTGGCCCATTATTATTTGAAATTTCATCTGAAAATCAGAAAAATAAAACATTTAAAAATCTTTGCAAATTGCTAAACTATGCCTCTTATCATTTTTAAACATTCATTATCAAAGATATAAATAATGTTTTGTTAAATTTTCCTTCTCTAAGCCGAAGTCCAAATTATTTTTGAAAATTTCACGGTCCAAGTTCAAATTGTGACTTTTTCGGAAATGTTTGGATCCAAACAAAAAATTATTAGTATTTTTCTTTAATATTCCCTATTCCAAGTCGGGATTATAATTATTTTCAAGAATTTCTTTTTTCAAGATAGAATTGTAATTCTCTTGCAAAATTAATTGATTTTTGGATTCAAAATTACTTTTTAAATATTAAAAAAGATTTTTTTCTAATCTTCTGTCATAAATTGTAACTTATTTTATGAAATATTAGAAAATTTTGGTTTCTCCATATGTTCGTGAAAGTTATTTTCAATTTTGAATCCTTCAAACATATTTAAAGCTTCTCCTTCATTTTCGAACAAAGTCAAAATTTTCATTAAGTTTTAATCAGCAATGGACTGTTTCATTGTCTGAACGATTCTTTATTGTATGCAATATATGTATAGACATTTTTTTCATTTGCGAGCCAGTAAAATTATTCTTGAATATTTATTTTACAAATTAAAATTTCCTGAATGCTGGTAAATAAAGACGTAAAGAATATAATTGTCAAGAATAAATGAGGAAACAAAATTAGCTACGGGTAATTAAATTTCATTAGAAATTAAAAAGCCGTATCTTTATGAAGAGCAATTAGCCTATTCACCTCTGTCACAATTACCTTTTAGTTGTTTCAATAGAGATGATAATGTTACAAATACTAATTATTTTATTGAACTTTCCTGTTTCCCACTATTCCGATTTTTATAACATTTAAAAATAATATCTATAATACAGCTCCAACAAAATTAATACCTATATTTTAAATTAGTATATTAAAGCAAAGTAAGTCAAAAATTAACAAAATGGCATCCGCACTTCTAAAAATTTTCAACTTATGTATCTTTTCCCTTCACAAAATATGCAACAAACGAAATTATTTCAAAACTTAAATTGTTCTATCGTAAGAATTCTACAAAAATTTCTTTTTTACTTTTTCAATTTTTTTTTTAATTTTCAGCTTTAGTGATGTCGATGATCAATTTTCTAACAATAAATATCCTTGTATCTAGATCAGAAGCAAAACGTTTATTTATCTTAACTTCTTCTGGAAAATTACGTATTTAAAATAATCATCCCTCAAAATAGGCGTTTTTTCAGATTCTTTTGCAGAAATTTTACGTCTACTGAAATTTGTTCTCCTCCCATACATACTATGATAAACTAAATCATTATACTAACAATAATAACGTGTTTTTTTATCCTATGAATTTTCACAAACTCTAGTTGAGAATACATTTTCCCCATCGCTTTTTCTACTGTCCCTCCCCTCATTTCTCCTCACTTCTCCTACTTCCCCTACCCTCATTTACCTTACTTTCCCAACTCACTTCCCTCTTAATCCCCTTTATTTCCCCTTTCCTCATTAACCTTCAGTTCCCCTCCCCTAATTTCTCCTCACTTTCTCTACTTCCTCTACTTCCCCTTCCCTCACTTCCCTCGTATACTTTCTCTCCTCTCATTTCCCATCCCTTCTTCTATTGCCCCGCCCCTCATTTCCCCTCCTTCTCCTACTTCCCCTGCCCTCATTTCACCTCACTTTTCCTGCTTCCTTCCCTCTCAAACCCCTTCATTTCTCCTACTTTCCTTCCTCTAATTTCTCCTCGCTTCTTCTACTTCCCGTTCCTCTTACTTCACTCCCCTACTTTCTCTCCTCTTATTTCCCATCAATTTTCTGTGGAAAAAGTATGAGAGACGGACTGTAGATTCACTTTCAGTGTGGTTTTTCAATCTAGATTCTGATTGCCCACATTTGCTCTGATGAAAACAGTAGAGTTTTAGGAAATGCTCTTATTGAAAAAGCCATATTTTATTGATATTGAACTGTTTTTTAAATATTTATAACCGACAGTAAGAAAAACTTCAATTACAAAAAATATTGTTAAAATAATAATTTTTCGTATGTCTGAGACTCCCCCTTTTCTTTTTTCCCCTTCTCCTATACATTTCCTCCCCTACTCCCCCTAATTTCCCCTGTTCTTCTATGCTTTCCATCCCCTCACTTTACTCTTTGTAACTCTCCCTCCCCGAAGTTTGTCCTTCTCTGCTTCCCCCTCTCCCAACTTTCCCAGCTAACACTACTCTTCTGCTAATTCCCTTCCTCTGATATCAATTTCCCACCCCTGCTCACCCACACTACCCTACTAGCCCTTCTTACATTCCCCTCAATTCTTCTACTTTTCCCTCCCCTGATTCCCCCTACTGCTCCTACTTTCACTCCGCTTATTTCCTTTGACTTTCCTTCTCCTGATTTCCCTCACTTTCTCTACTTCTTCTCTCCTCATTTACCCTTATTTTCCCTACTTCAACTTCGCCGATTTAACATCGCTAGCCCTCTTCTTATTTCCCCTCACTTCCACGACTACCTCTCGCCTCATTCCCTCATTGCCTCTACTTCATATCTCTTCATTTCCCCTCACTTCCCCCACTTCCTCCTTTCTTATCATGTCTCAATTCGCTTGATCCTCATTTCCCCTTACTTCCTCACGCCCTTACTTCCCTTCCCTGATTTCCCGCACTTCCCCTACTTCTCATTTTCTCATTGTAGCCCTTACTTCACTTCCTTATTTCCCCTGAATTCTTCTACTTTTCCATTCCCTAATTTCTCCTACTTCTCCTACTTTCACTCCGCTCATTTTTCCTCACTGTCCCTCCCCTGATTTTCCTTACTTTGCCTACTTCTTCTCTTCTCATTCACCCTTATTTTTTCTACTTCCACTTCGCTGATTTAACATCAACAGCCTTCTCTTATTTTGTCTTACTTCCACGACTTCCTCTCGCCTCATTTCCCTCATTACCTCTACTTCTCATCTCCTAATTTTCCTTAATTTCCCTACTTCCTCTTCCCTCACTTCCCCTACTTCCTCTTCCCTCGTCATGTCTCAATTCGCTTGATCCTCATTTCCCCTTGCTTCATCAAATTATCCTCTCCTCATTTCTCCTCAATCCCCATACATTTCTCTCCCCTAATTTTTCCTGCTTCTCCTACTTTCACTCCGCTTATTCAGCCTCACTTCTTTCATTTTCCCTCCCCTGATTTCTCTTCATTTTCTCTACTTCCCCTTCCCTTAATTACCTCTACTCACCCTCCCTTAATTTCCTCCCACTTCCTCCACTTCCACTTCCCTCACTCATCTACTTTCTCTCCTTTCATTTCCCATCGCTTTTTCTACTGTCCCTCCCCTCATTTCTCCTCACTTCTCCTACTTCGTCATTTTTTTAGATGACAGTTACTCCCAGTGGGACCCTGCGGTGGTTGTTAACCTTTAGTTTTTATATATATATTTCTTTTTAATGTTAACGTTTTAATTTACCCGCACAATAGTATTAAAAAGAACAAATTTTTCTCAATTCGCATAAGATTTTCTATGATTTTTCTCAACAACATGGATTATTAATCGATTTTATTTCTAAAATTTGGACTTTAACATCTTAAAACAACTTCAAGTAATGAAAAGCCAATCAGTTTTTCAACAACTATGATTGCGAGATTTTGATACATATTATTACATCACTTTTTTGGATTGGATTGAACCTTTTTTATCCGAATTTAGAATATCTAGCTCCTCTCAACTGGATAACTTCCTGTTTTCCCCCGTTTTCGATTTCTTAGATTTCCGGCCCATTCATAACATCAAAACGACTTAAGTAGGCTATATAGGAATAGCAATTGCTATTATATTGCCTTTATGTTGCCATTATATTGCTATATATTAATTATTATTTAATTATTGATTATTGCTATTAATTGATATTACACGAGGTATGAACACTTAATTAATTTTAATTGAAATTTATATTCGTAAAATAAACACTTTTCTGGAGAAAAGTATTTATTATTAAGTATTTAAGTAGATTTGTGGACGTTCAATGATGTCTCATTCTATTTATAGCAGAGAAGCGAAGGAAAAGGTAATACATCCCAGTGGGCACAAAAGTCATATGGCCGTCCTATGAACGTAATTTTTCTAACGTCTTTAGGACTTTTATTAGTAAAGTCTCAAAAATGTTTATAAGGCATGAAAACGTTCTCAGAACGTCTGTTCGACGTCCTAAAAATGGTGATCTTTACGTTTCTAGATCGACCAAAGGACGACTTAATGACGTTTTTAATACGTGAAATGTCCGGCTTTATGTAGTCCTTTAGAAGTCCTCGCAAGGACGTTCGTGTTATACGTCAGAAAGAATTCTTAAAACCACCTTAAGACATGTTGGAAAATTTTCTCCTAAAAGTAAGATAAAACGCCCAGTTTTCGCCAAGACCCCAGTGATCGCCAACTGGCAGGTTTAAATGATAAATATATGAAATAAAGCATTACAAATATATTGAGACAAATTTTTTTATTTAATTTCAATATTGAGAAACCTAGTAACATATATTTTAAAAACTTATCTTCAAATGTATAAGAAAAAAAAATATTATTTCGGGAGAATTCTGACCAAAGAAGAAAAACCTCAAAATTCTTACGTCATGACAGAAGAAAGTAGGACTCAACTTTTCGTAAATAAATAAATGTTTGTTACTTATTATGATGTCCCGTATTCAAAATTAATTTTAATTTACGAAACAATCATTAAAATTGAGTTTCACGATTTTTTTTAAACATTTAATTGGCATGGCGATTACTCGGTATTGACGACTTCGTTATCGAACTAACGATCGCCAATAAAAGTAACCAATCAGAGATTTGCATTTATTATGGTTAAGATACCCAAGATTTAACAACAGTTTATCACGACACTCACAACATAGGTTAAATAAAGAAATGCGTCAAAAAAATATTTGAAAAGACGTTCGGAAACATAATTTTCTAATAAAACCATACGAATTTCTTCTATTTTTAATTCGGAAATAAAATCAAATATTTATAACCTTTTAACTGACTTTCATTAACCTGCGAAGACTGGGCTGGCGATAACTCGATTAACTCAAATGACAAACATGAACGACTGACCAAACAGGTATATAAAGGTAAAGTATATGGCAGAATGCCCAGAGATAGACCGCTGAAAGAATTGTTAGAATCTGTGAATGAGATATTAATCCGAAGATACATAAGAAGCCATAGAAATACGAGAGTTTGCATGGAAAAATGCATAGACGTGAAGGAAGCTAGAGTAGTATGCCAGGACAGAAAAGTTTGGCGACAAATAGTTTATAAAAATAATGTGAGTAGATTAATAATTAATTAATAATATTAATATTAATATATAATATTTCAAAATATAAATAATAAAACCTTTGAAATCTCTTTAAAAAGCATTGAAATCTTTAAAATCCGTGCAAATATTTTTCTAATCTCTCGAAATCCCTTAAATTATATTAAAATTTTTTAAACCCCATTAAAATTCCTCGAAATACCTTAAAATCCTTAATAATATTCGGAAATCCTTTGAAATTCCGTGAAATCTTTTGAAATCTTACAAAAACTTCCCGTAAAATTTGGAAAATTCTCTGAAATCCATGGATATACTTTGGAATGTTTTGAAATCTCTTAAAATCAGGAAAATCATCGAAACCCTGTTAAATTTCTCAAAATCCGTGAAATTTTCTTGAAATCTTTGCTGATCTTTTGAAATCTTATAAAAAAATCCTCTTCATCTCTTAAAAATCTCGAAATCCCATTAAAATCCTTTGAAATCCCGTAACTTCTTTTGAAATATTTCAGAATCTCTTAAAATCCTTTCAAATTTGGTGATGAAAAATCTGTAATCTCTTTGAAATCTTTAAAAATGGCTTCAAATTTTTTAAATTTCGTTTACAGTGAAAATAATTGAGATATTCGTGATATGTTGAGTAAAAAAGGGTCTCAAATTTCAAAAATCATCCTTGCGTAATTAATGGACGTTCCCTAATGAAACTTTGGCGATGAGGAAGTCTGAAATTTTATTTTTTACAAACAGCAAACGGTGAAATGTAATATTTTTTACCACAGACTTAAATATTCACAAAGGTATCATTTATAGAAATGAGAATGTAATCAAATTTATAATAGAATCAGAGTTTAAAAATTTAATCAAGGTTGAGGCTGGTCCAGAATTCTTTTTAGCTCAATTTCAAAATTGTAGTCCAAATGAAGTATATTCCGATTTTTTCTTTTCTGAAATAATTTTCGAAAATATGAAGAAACAAAGCTAGAGTATTAAAAAAAAACACTCACTTTTGCTTTAATCTGACTTAAATTTAATTCAGATTAAGGTACCACAACAAAATACTTCGTTTTTAATAATAATTTTAGATACGAATTTATTTTTATGAAAAAGAAATATTCTCATGACTGGTAAAATCTGTTTTCATAAAAATAAAATTCAACTGGATGAATAAAGTTGTGAAATAAGTAAAATTGTGAAAACCAAAAAAAAAAAAGTCATAACAGATGCCTATGCTTCGTAATTAATTCTAAACTCGAATCAAGTTTTTCATATCAGAAATGAATTCGGATCAGTGTAAGAATTTCGTAATGCCCACTGGATACAATTTCTAGATAGCATAAGTTTATATTGTTACTCTAAGTGTCAAAGAATTTGTGATAATTTATCGTTCATGTAGTGTAAAGAAAATTGTTAGAATAGTCTCATATAATTGTTTATTTATATTTTCCTTATATATGCGTAAAGATACAAATAAATAAAGAATTTGATACAAAAAGATGGTAGTATTTTATTTCAATTCCTTCATTTATTCCAATCTAATACAACTTTAATTTAATCTTTTCTCAATTTAGGCACTTTAGCTAGATTTTCAATACTAGGATATTCATTTTTTCAACTTGAATAAATGTGGAGGGAATCCTTTCACTCCGAGATTTTTCACTGCGTAAACTGGACCACCGTTTTCGTCAATCATTTTATCAGGAAAATCGTAGTTGGCTGTTGTTACGTATAAAATATCCAAGTTGGGACCTCCAAAAGCTACACTCGTTACCATCTTTACTGGAAAATCAATTTCTCTCAGGATATTGCCATTCTTCGAATTCACGTTAAGTACCTGAAATTATTTAATTGTTTAGTTTATTTAAATAAAATTTAATATTAGAAATATGTATTATCATCGGAGAATGTAACGAATCGAGAAGAGAAATCCACACATAAAATGGAAATCTACAATATCGACCAAAGTTATATTTTCCTATACAGAAAATATACTCTTTGCATTGAAATTGAAAAATGTCTATAAGGCACTTTATAAAAGACTTCTTTATATATTTTATTATAGTAATTTTTCATCGACATTACTTGACCAAATTTCATTTCACAAATTCATACCTTTGAATTTGACAAATTTTATGCACAATTTAAATGTATTCCCAATTGAATAAATTTATAAATGGAGGCCTTTGAAATTGGAATAACTGGATGATCGCCCAACATCTGGAACGACAATCAAGATGAAAAAGCAAATAAAAAATACGTTCATATTAACCTAGTTATATAAGAAAACTATAATTGCTCTTAATAATATTTTTATTTGAACTAATTTCATGTTTCTTCGGAGTTGAAAAGCTTTAAATTTTAGAGTAATAAACTAGATCGAAAATAGTATTATATTTGAAATCTACATTTTTTGACGATTTCAACGATATGTCACTTATGGTAATAAGTAAAAAATTAGATTCTTTTCAATTCACCCCGAATTCAAGCAAACGATTCGCGAAGTTTCGCTCGCAAGCTTGAGCGCCCCAAGGGCGCACGTCAGTTGGTTCTTGCGCTTCGCGCTTGATGATATATTTATCTCGCGCTTCGCGCTCGATGACGTATTTACCTCACGCTAGGCGCTCGTTCCTTGTATTTTCCCCACATTTGCGCCCAGACCTTTTAAAATCAAAGGTCAAATCATCGACAGCTGTAATTCTGTGATTGTGCATTCTCTTTTTTTATAGCTCCTTTGGCTTTAACGAACACATTCTCATCACATATCTCGTGTTTCGCACTCGATTTTTCCCAAAATCTGAACTTTTCTGCATCATTCTCAACACTATTATATCAAATGTATATAATATTTATTTCTGTATATCAAACTGGTACTGCTTACTCACATTTTGCAAAATAATGTAAACATTTAATTTTTATTATAACTCCAATATTTTTTCCTTATTTTGCACTAATTTTTATTCTCAGCTATCCTGAAAAATCTATTATTTCAATAAATTTATTATATATCATCACAATTCATATTATGAATTGGTATTGAAACATACGTATTTTCATTGTCTTGTTTTTATGATTAAAAAAAGCGTGCATATTATACAAAAAATTTTGTTTCGATACATTTTATTGCAACTTGTATCGTTTCTCCATAAATTTAATTTGTTTATTTTCAATGTTATTTTTTATGATTCAAATTGAAAATACGCATACTAGTGTCAAGTGGTTCTGAGCAAATTTGTATATATGATTTGGGTGACAAATTTTGTTCAATAAAAAGTTATTGTAGCCTGTGTCGTTTTTCCAAAAAGTGAATTTTTGATGCATTTTTATAACAAGAGTTTATAACAAAATTGTGGATTCAAAAGATTTATTAGATTGGATTCGGCCTTGGCACACTTTTTGAAGGCATAAAAAGAAAGATCGAGTTCGTTGACCAGCCATTTTAAATGAAAATTCAAAAAGAGCATTTTCAAAATTGTTGAGAGCACTTTTTTCAAGATTTGAAAATTCTATGTACGGTTATTAGTAGTACCCAAAAAGACAAACAATTTATCATAATGACATTCAAGAGTCAAGAGGAGTAAAATATTTCTTTTTTAAAGCCCTGCAATATTATCATAAAAACTTTTTGAATATTTTTCGAAGAATCGAAAATTCAAATTTTGATCGCAAAAAAAATTATAAAAAATTAAAAATTCCATTTTGCTACAAATTTTTCATCCGCAATTTTTCGATAAGACGCTTAGTTTTTGTTTCAATCGTAAAAAATGACATTTAAAATAAACAATTTTAATTTTTTGGAAGACGACACAAGGAAAGAAAAAAAATAGGCAAACTTGTTCAGTCAAAGAGGATGTACAAATTTATAATTTTTAGAAAGGGCAAATAGTTTTTTTTCAATCGTAAAAAATAAGAATAAAAATAAAAAAATTAAATTTTTGGAAAAACGACACAAGAGACGAAACATTTTTCGATAAAATGAAAATTTTCAGACTTACAGCATTTTCAAAATCCAAAAGAGGAAACGAAAATTAACATTTGCAGTCAAACAACGCACGACCCGGAAAAAAGTCAGGGCAAGGCAAGTATTTCTTTTTGCACGCCCTATAGGATTACTATAACGACTTTTTGAATTTTCTCGAAAAATCGAAAATTCTCATTTTTATTGCACAAAAAATAATCTAAAATCAAAAATTTAATTCCACGATCAAACTATGCAAGATACGACAAATGATGATTGAAAAAAAAACTGTGCACTCCAAAAAGATCTATAAAATTTGTTATTGGTCACTTTTTGATAGGATGTGTAGTTTCTGTTTTAATTTAAAAAAAATAACATTAATACTGAAAAAATCGGCCCGAGTAGTGGGCACATTCTCATCAAAACTTTGATTTTTTCATTTTTTTTTTCATCTTGTGTGTGGGTTTTCAAAATATTTAAATTTTTTCATGTCCTCAATACTATTCGTAGCGATTAAAACAATAAAATAACCATCATTAATGCTCATGGTACTTGAAAATTCGTAATTTTACATTTTCATCCAGAGAAGGTATTAGATTCGTGTTAAATTTGCCCCCCCCCCCTCAGTTTTTGTCAAATGTCCACGTTTTGAGACCCCCTGAACTCAAAAAAAAAACAGTTCTTCACGAATGTGTCTGTCTGTCTGTCTATCTGTCTGTCTGTCTGTGAACACGATAACTTTCAAAAGAATCGGCCTATTGGATTGTCCTTTTGTATACTCTTTTAGTCTCGTAAACGAAAGGTCAAGTTCGTTAGCCAGCCGTTTTGGATGAAAATTCAGAAAGTGAGCGCATTTTGAAAATTTTTGGGGCCATTTTTTTCACAATTTGAAAATTATATGTTCGCTTGTTCATAGTACTAAAAAATTCAAACAATTTATTCAAATGACATTTTTCGATAAAATGAAAATTTTCAGACTTACAGCATTGTCAAAATCCAACAAAGGAAACGAAAATTAACATTTTCAGCCAAACAACGCATGACACGAAAAATGTCATGGCGAAAATAGTGTTTTTTTTTGCACGCCCTACAGGATTGTCATACCGAATTTGACAAATTACGATTAAAAATGATGTGTAAAAAAAAAAATGAGTTCTTGGTTCCGTGCCTAACGGTAGGCATGAACATTCTTTTGTTCACAATTATTATATTTTTTAAAATTAAAAAACATTTTTTCACTCAAAAATTCAAGTAAATGTTTCGTCTAAACTTTTTTTGATAGACACTTAAGCTTTTCGGTAGAAAATTCATTTGTTTGGTTGAAAAATGGAATATTTTGTTGAAAATTTCTTTCATTTGCTTAAAAACTTATTTCTCAAACTGAAAATTAAACTATTTTATTTCCTGTTGAAAATTTATCTTTTTTAGTTAAAAATTCATTTACATTGTTGACAATTTGTCCTTTTTTGGTAGAAAATTCATCTTCTGGATATTTAAAAATTTAACTACATTTTTTGTCGACATTTTTTTAAAATGTCATTTCATCTTTTTGGATGCAAATTTAACTATTTTCTTCCAAATTTATTTTATTTGCCTTAAAACTTATTTCTCGAACTGAAAATTTAACTCTTTTATTTTTTGTTGGAAATTTATCTTTTTTAGTTGAAACTTTATGTATATTCTTGAAAATTTGTCTGTTTTAGATAGACAGTGCATATTTTTGTGTTATAAATTCACCTTTTTTTTTCAAAAAATTCGTATTTGTTACTTGAAAACTCAACATTTTGGATGAGCTTTTTTCATTATTGATTGAAAACATTTTCTTGGCTGAAAATTCAACTCTTGTTGAAAATTCGTATTTTTTGGTCTAATTCAACAGTTTTTTATTGGAAAGTAAAATATTTTTTGGTGGAAATATCAACTATTACATTTTTTGCTGAGAATTCATCAGTTTGGTTGAAAATTCAACTAATATTTTGGATTGTTTTCTTTTCCTATTTGGAAAATTTAATAATCTGTATGGATTGGCTTCAGAATCACCCACAAAAAAATGATTTAAAAGTTTCGATCGTTTACACAGGACCCACCAATATCAAAGAAGGTAATCAATTATACACTCTTATTCTTAATCACTTTATTTAACAATAAAAAATGGAAACAACTAACAATTTTTAATTTGTCAATTAATATTAAGGGCAATGGGAAGAATGGTATGGACTTTGATCGATATTCCTCGCTATATCTGCAGTACACTTAACTAGCATCGATTTTGTTCTTTTATAATTTCGTGATTCATTTTATAATTGCGCGGGTCACTGGTATCACTTCAGTGAAAATTTCACTGAAAATCAGTGATATTTCACTGACAATCAGTGATATATCACTGAATAAAAGTGAATTTCTCCATAAGTGTAAGGCATTCAGTAAGAGTGAGATCTACATTTAATCATTGAGAAATTTCACTGGAAATCAGTCAGAATATCACTGGTCATCAGTGATATTTCACAGGTTGACAGTAAATTTTTCACTGTTGTGATACCAGTGACCCCCTTCTGGCTATTTCAAACAGTTATTCTCACTGGTTCAGTTTAAGAGGGTAGTGTACGCACTGTGGTGGTCCAAAAATTTTTATTTTTTATTTTTATGGGGGCACCCCCCAAATTTATTTGAATCCACCCAAAAATGAATCCATTTTTTTTGTTTTGAAAAAAAAAAAGATATTTAGGGGTACTGCAAGCCCCATGAAGTTTAACATGCATTTCCCATAAGAAAAAAATACGTTTTTGTCAATCTTATTCAGAATCCTCAACATTATCTCAATCGAGTTGAAACTTAATATTTCTCTGCACAATTAGCCATAGAATACGGACAAAATATTACTTTTCAAATATGATCCCCATAAATCTGTTTTATAGGGTCCCAAAGAAACCCCATAAGTGAAAAAAAGGGTTTTGCGAGTTTTTGGCGCTAATTATGATTTCTTCACGGTTTCTTTAATGCGAATTGTTTCTAATACATCAAATATTACTTCATACTGAAAATTAGATATTTTCATGAATTGTTTAAACAATTTATTATTGTTTTTAGCAATTTTCTCATAGAATGGAGTTATAAAGACGCGGTTTTTACACAAATTTTCCATTTGTTGTCCAATTGTCAATTATATGGAAGTGACAGTTCATCAATGTTAATAATAGGGATTGTTTAAACAATGTATTTCAATTAGTAATAATATTATATTCGAATAATGCTAGAAAGATGCGGTCTTTTTTTTAAATTTCTGGATTTTTGTCCAATTTTTATTTATAGTGAAGTAATAATGAATTAAAGTTAACAAAATAATGGTTTAAACAATTTATCATACTTATTGATGATATTATATTTGAATAATGCTAGAAAGATGCGGTCTTTTTTTAAATTTCTGGCTTTTTTTCCAATTTTCATTTGGAGTGAAGTATTAATAGATTCAAGTTAACAAAATCATTGTTCAACAATTCATTATAATTATTAATAATATTTTATTCGAATAGTGCTAAAAAGATGAGTTTCTTTTAATTTCTGGCTTTTTGTCCAATTTTTATTTGGAGTGAAGTAATAATAAATTCAACTTAACAAAATCATTGTTTAACAATTTATCATAATTATTAATAATATTATATTTCAACAATGCTAGAAAGATGCGGGGTTTTTTCAAGTTCTGGCTTTTCGTCAAATTTTTATTTCGAGTGAAGTAATAATGAATTCAAATTAACAAAATAATCGTTTAAACAATAAATTATAATCAATAATAAGATTATATTGGAATAATGCTAGAAAGATGCGGTTTTTTTCTACATTTCTAGCTTTTTGTCCAGTTTTCATTTGGAGTGAAGTAATAATAAATTCAAGTTAACAACATCATTATTTAACAATTTATCATAATTATTAATAATATTAATTCCGAAATAAAATTTTGAAGCTTTTTAAGAATTTCAAATATTTAAAAGGAATTAAAAACAAAAACAAATTTTGATATATGAACAAAAATTGAAGAAATATTAAATTTCAATGACTTCAAATTAAAAACAATAACTTCTAGTGTAACAAGTGTGATGTTTTAAACAAAAAAATAATTGTTCAATTTTTAATTTTCTGACTTAAAATTCTTTAAAATTGTATAATTTTGAAAATTTAGTATTGAAAATGATAGCGTAGATTCATGTTTTCAAAATTTTGAAATTTACAATTAATAAATGTTAAAAAGATTTTATCTTGCAGTTTGACGGAATATAATTTTAAAATGTTCAATTGCAAAGTGTTAAAAGCTTCCATTTGTACGTGTAAATTATTGAGTGTTTGAATTAAAAAAATTTAAGCTTCAATTTTAAAAGTTTAAAATTCAAAAAAGTTCCAATTGGAGTGTTTTAATTTGCAGTTAAGTTTTTATACCTTCATATAAAAAATTTGTTAACTTCAAGAGGTTGAATCTTTTAATTTTTATGGTCGAGAAAAAGTTTTTTGAATTGGGAAAAAACAGGGAAATGACCGGGAATTTTTTTCTTCTATTAAAAGCGCTATCCTATACAGAGAGAAACTCCTATATAAACAATAATAAACATCGTTAGGGACTGTAATCTCTCCAAATGTTGTAACCTTGGCTCAATTTCTTTTCGAGTTATTATAAAAAAAAATATTAGTGACACACACATTCCTACATATACATGCAGATATTTTTTTAAAACCTTATTTTCGGACTCCTGAGTTCAAATTATTATGTCAAAAAAACGAAGTTCAAAATTTTTCATCGTTTCAAAGCAATTAATTAATCTTGCATTGACATTAAAGTAAATACAAAAATTTGTAAATAAGGAATTGAAAAAATTTGAAGGCAATTTATGAAATCAATCAGTGTATTCGACAGTGCTGTCTCCTTACCCTTTCACACAATCAATTTCATCTCTTTACGAGACTTGCATCATCAATCGAGAGCGTGTAGTTTTCGATTTGAGGAGATTCTTAAGGAAATTAGAAATGATTTTTAAAAATTTCTACACTCTTTCTCGAAAGTTTAAGGAATCATTTGAAATGTTTTGAGATAAAAGGAAATAAAAGCATTAAAAAACTTTTCATTCTTTTGAAACATTTAATAATTCTTAAAAAGCTTTTTTTCCAAAAACTACAAATCAAAAATTTACCATTTAAAAAAAATTTAAAACCTTTACAAATTTTCAATTATTTTTGAATAATTTGAAAACTTCTAAACCGACTTATAAACTTTTACAATAACTCAATGAAAATCTACTACTCTTTTTCAATTTTTTAAGAAATTATTTGAAATGTTTTAAAATCTTTTTCAATTTTCTCTTGAAATTCATTCTTCAAAATGAAGTCATTTCAAGTTTTCCCAGGAATCTTGAAACATTTTTTTATTCTCTTAAAACCTTTGATCATTCTTAAAATGCTTCTTTTACCGAAGTCTTCAAAAATTTACTTTTAAAAAAAGTGTTTCGACTATTTTCGAATCTTTCTGAAACTTCCAAAATTTGTAAATTGTCGTAAAATCTTTCAGATTCTTTAGCAACATATCTTCAAATCTTCGAACCATGAAGTTAATATTTTTAAATAAAACCTTGATCATTTTAAATTTCCCCAGAGATTACATTGCGGTAGCCAAAAGTTTAGAATATAATTATTTCCCAATAATAAAAAATCATTTACAATTAACATTTTCACATTTAACAATAATATTTGAAAGCATTTATAAATAAATATTATTATGAAATAAAATTACTTATTTTGGAATTTTAAATTACAAAATTGATGATACAAAATAAACTGACAGCAGCTACTAAAGACTGGATCACAATCCACTGATTCTTTTTCGCGTAATTACTACACACAATGATTTGATTTTAATACACTGTTAATTGAAGGAACTTTTTATGCTGGATCTGATATTAAAGGGTTCCATAAGGGTCCGGGTTCGCACCCGGACAATTAACCCCTTCGTTGGCAGAGAGCATTCAACAAAAAGTGCGCAAAATGACAGGAAAATTTGTTATCCTGAAAATTTGTATCCTAGGGTTTTTGGGGTCTCTGAATCCGAATCTGTAGTTAAAATTCCAAAATTCAATATGGCGGATCCAATATGGCGGACGAAAATATGAAAAAAGGCTCGATTTGGATAAATCTGGGTACTTATATGTTATTCAGGTCGCTAATTACGAATCTGAATTAAAAATTGGAAAATTCAAAATGGACAGACTAAACCATACAAAGTAGATCTTACTGTTGGCTTCGTAAAATTTACTGAACGGAGTAGTAGGATCTACTACAATGTTTAGTAAATTCTACGAAGCCAAAAGTAGGATCTACTACACCGTTTAGTAAATTCTACGAAGCCAACAGTAGGATATACTTTCTATGGTTTAGTCTGTCCATATTTAGTAGCGTATAGTAGCATATACTCTTCCAGTTCTCTCCAGTTCTCTGCAGTAGTAGATTCTACTACTCCGTTTATTAAATTCTACGAAGCCAACCGTAGGATCTACTCTGCATGGTTTGGTCTGTCCATTTTGAATTTTCCAATTTTTAATTCAGATTCGTAATTAGCGACCTGAATAACATATAAGTACCAAGATTTATCCAAATCGAGCCGTTTTTTGTATTTTCATCCACCATTTTGAATTTTCAAATTTTGACTTCAGATTCGGGTTCAGCGACCCCAAAAACCCGTAAGTACTAAGATTGATCCAACTCGAGCCGTTTTTTGTATTTCCATCCGCCATATTGGATCCGCCATTTTTAATTTTCGAATTTTGACTTCAGATTTGGATTCAGCAACCCCAAAAACCGTAAGTACCGACAATTTCCCTAATCGAGCAGTTTTTTGTATGTTCATCCGCCATATTGGATCCGCTATTCTGAATTTTCGAATTTTCACTTCAGATTCGGATTCAGCGATCCCAAACACAATAAGTACCGAGTTTTATCCAACTCGAGCTGTTTTTTTTATTTCCGTCCACCATATTGGATCCGCCATTTTGAATATTCAAATGTTGACTTCAGGTTCGGATTCAGCGACCCCAAAAATCCGTAAGTACCTAGATTTATTCAAATCGAGCCCTTTCTTGTATTTTCGTCCGCCATATTAGATCCAACATTTGAATTTGTGAATTTTGACTTCAGCTTCGGATTTAAAGACCCCAAAAATCCGTAAGTGCCGAGATTTATCCAAATCAAGCCGTTTTTTGTATTTTATTCCGCCATATTGGATCCGCCATTTTGAATTTTCGAATTTTGACTACAGATTTGGATTCAGCGACCCCAATAACCACCGAGTAAGTCTTGAATGCAAAATAGGAGTAAATTAAATAGGAAAAAAAGAAGATTGACGCATTTTGCGTCAATGCCACACAGGACACGGAAAATTTTGACGCATTTTGCGTCAATGCCAACGAAGGGGTTAAGATATTAAAGAGTCTAGTCCAGACCTGAATCCGTAGGGAACCTTTAAAGCTCGAGTTGACCTAAGAGGTTCCGACCCCTGGTTCGTACTATTCTGCTAATATACCACCATGTCCTCCATACGGGACTGCGCTCTAACTTCAAAGACCATGGCGACTTTCCAACTCTGTGTTTGCTGTCAAATTTATTTTTGCGCATAAAGTGTGATAAGCAGCCCTATGCATCGCCTCTACTCTTTCTGTTCTCTTAACATCCGGAGGGGTATCGTAGTTCAAGTAAATCCAACAGATAGCGCTTCGATCATGTTTGTGTAATGAGCAGATATAATTCGCATTCATGCCGCTGAAAACAGCACCATCGGTAACATAAAATACGCGGTTTTACGATTTGAAATAAGTGAAATCAAAAGCGAATAAATTTCAATCGCATCAAAATCCTTCGGAAATGTTTGGTCTGCTTTCTGGCTTTCGACTTTTGTCAAATTTTGTCGGCCTGTGTTATAGGAATGAATGACCAACTGAGTGACTGCTTTATTATTAGACCCGGTCATTCATCACATTCATGGACAAATGTCTTTTATATAAGAATGGATCTCTCAACAGAATTAGGTGTTAGTCTTGGAGCAGTGAAGTTTCTCGAATTGACGTTTGCAGAAGATAAGGTTGTTACAGCAGACGTAGTCGATGTTTTTCAGAAAAGAATTAATCAGCACAAGAAATCTTATGTCAACTACTAGTGGGCTAGAGATTATTTTAAATACAACATAAATTGTTGTGTTTAAGAGAGGGAATGAGAAAACCACATGCAGAATTGCCTTCGACGCAGAGAAGATCTAGCAGGATGCTCTCTGAGATAAAGGCATTATTGATAGGCCTTGTTCCTTTCTTAAAATATATGTTGCCTCGATGTACTGTATTTTTCAGCTTATAGAAGTATAGACTAAATTTTTAATTAACCTTCTTTTAAATATTTTCATCATTCACTGTAAGTATTTTTCACACATCTGTAACGATGCTATTTCATTTTATTTTTTTATTAGATGAAAATATATTCTCTTATAACTTACGTCCTTTGTCAAAATTGACAGACCTTTTTCTATACTGATGCAACTTTTGCAAAGACGCACTCTTTCAAGGCGTTTCAATAGCTCTGGTTCTTTTTTTTCATTTTCGGCTTATTATAATAAACTTATTACCTTCTTAGACTATTAATAAAAGAAAAACTAATGTTTTTATGGTGCATACATTACTCTATTATATTCCAATATAGTAAAACAACTCATTATGTAGCAAGCGGTAGTAGAACGTAAGTTATTGTACCGCAAAGACATATATCAAAAGAACAAAACCATATTTTAGAAGTAATCAAGAATACCTTCAAAAATAGAATTTTTATTATGCTATGACTGCATACGATGGAGCAATGTACATATAATACGATTCCACTGGTGTCTGATTTCAAAAAATGTTGTCGTATAACCGATTGTCGTAGAGCGCGGTTTAAATACTAAAGTAAACATATTTATCATATTGAGAAAGAACGCCAAATATTTTTGATATTCGTTAAATTCTATACCCATAGTAATATGATTTTCATCATGAATAAATACAAATATTGTATTGAAGATCTATTACAAAAGTAGAATTTATATTTTAACGAAAATTAAAAAAATTCAGGGATCATGTCTTATATAACGAAATTAATCATTTAATATAATTTGAAAGAGAAACCGTTGGAAGGAATGTTTTATAAAAGAAAAGAATCGTGTTATTTGCATATTATGAAAATATCGAACATAACGTTCCAGTTTCACAAATTCGTAATTACAGACGTATTTAATAGTTTTTATCTATGTACCACCTATGCTAATAATTATTATGTTGAAGATCATTTGACTTGAAGAAAAAATGACCGAATAAACAATTTAAGTTTTGTGGCCTTAATAAATCATTAATTTTTCCACTCTGTTATTTATTTAAATTGATAATTCGGGTGGGACTGACGTTATAACTTGACCCTCCACCTTAGAACGTCTGGCTAATTATTTTGGATGTGATTTAGACTCGTGAAATACATTTATCGCATCAAGTTTGTAGTTTAGCATATTCTTTAAACAATGTACAATACAAAAAATACAGTAGCTTCGGAATGGACTAAAACTTTGGTTAACAAAAGGCTCTGCAATTATAGGCAAAAAGAAGTTAGAGAACGGACTCGAAATATGGTTAGGGGTAGATAGCGAATCACATGGTTTTCAACGAGTAGGTCTGATTATAAATAAAAAAGAAACACAGAATGTCATGGAGCACAGATTTGTATCCCCCAGATTTTTGCGGGTTAGAATTAAAGTGAGAATCAGAAGACTATTTATCATAGCGTGTTACGCCCCAGCTAGGGCCAGGCTAGAGGCCCCCGGCTTGGCCCAAGAATGGAGCCAGGAAGAAATTTGGCGATTTCCACACGGGTATTTATTATCATTGAAATTTCTTCAAATTTTTCATTTGACAACAATAAACTCTGATATATCAGTTGCAAAATGAGACCAAGAACACAGGATCGTTTTCCCGTTTGTAACTGATATTTTAGTCTTTAATTTCGTAAGTGTTAATTAAAGTATTTTTATTTTCTATTAAGGGGCCGTTCAAAAAATAGGTAACGTTTTTATCTGAAAATTGCCCCCCCCCCTCCCCAAAAAGGTTCTCTCTTTAGTAAGTGTATGTATAACTTTAACATTAGCATAGCACTCGAGGTGACTCCCCCCCCCACCCTAAAGGCGTTACGTATTTTTTAAACAGCCCCTTACATTATATTGTACACGAGGAGAATTGTTCAAGTAATACATTACAAGGAACCTCGATAAAAATGCAACTTTAAAAAATATTAGGTATTGTTTAGAAAAATCTACTCATCCCCTACCCTGCCAATTTTGGATTTGTAATCCCAAAAAAATGCTTTCATACTCAGCAGACCTTCCACTTTATGGATCTATAAAGAGAAAGTGGATACATATTTTTTGTATAACAAGGAAAATTCATTGCATACGTCGCTTACTCAGCTTACTTTAATTAACAAATTAATACTTCATAAACTACTGGTCATAGAAGGTTCCATGGAAGCTTGTTTGAAAGCTTGTTTTATCTTCTAGAAATCATCTCGTATATACATATATTTAAACCATCTCATACCTGAAACCACCAATCCACGCGATCATGTAATTTTGTTGTTGAAATTTTCAGTTATTAATTAATAACAAGAGTGGCTCTACTTTAATTTTCTCGAGGATTTCATAGCTTCTATGGTTTTAAGCTAAAAGGGTTTCTGTAATCTTTGCGAGTTCCAGCACAAATGCTAACTTGACTGGATATACTCACAGCTTTCAAGAAAGTTTAGATTATATTAAAAACTGCACTTCAAATAGGATAAAATTATACTTATCACGACGCCGAAAAGAAAATTATTTTTTGTTTCTAAAAATAAATTATATAGCAATGTACCATTATTATTAAAAGACGGAAGAAATCATTTGAGTACATTTTTGAATGACAGTGTCTATACGCGTACTGAAAAAATCCTACTATTCGTATTGAAATTTCGGTGCAAATAGCCCCTTTTCCAGGTCCCGTTAGTCATACCGAAAAAATCTGGCTATTCGCACCGAAATTTCTGTACACATTGACTTTTTACACAACCTTTTTGAATATATAGGTTGAGTTTGTAGGCAATTCAACATTTTATAGCTGTTTCTTAATATTAAAATATACCCTCACAGCAATATGATATTACATTTGATCCCATTTACGTCCCAGGTTATCCCAGGGATGACCCGTCGGGATATCCTGCAAAGCGGAAATTTGGGAATCCCCAGGATATCCGGAATGTCTACACAGTAAATCAGTAAATAGCTATTAATTATCTGAAGGAGGATGAGACCGCTGCTAACAGTTGAAAACTACAATTATCAGGCGGCAGATAATTTTTATCACGAGACGGATAAAATTTATCCGGCGTCGTCAGATAATTGTAGTTGTCAATTGTTTGCAACGTTTTTATCCAACTCCAGATAAATAATATCCCTGGGATTTACTGTGTATATGGGACGTTCGTGAGATACTCAAATGATTCACGTGATATATTGAAATTTTTTATATATCCCACTCTCTAAATCTGAATTAGTAGAAATTTTACTAATGCAATTAGTAGCATTTTATCTGACTGTTAAATTAGTAATTTTCTCAGTTTCTACTAAATGAAATGGTAAGATTTATGTTACTCAGTGAATTAGTAAGGGTATTCTACTAATCTGCTTAGTAGTGCCGACTTACTAATTCAATGAGTAACAATGAATTGCTATGGAAACAACAAATGCATTACTGTGGATTACAATTTAATGACTGAATTATCTACATTAGTTTCAATTCAATGAATATCAAGTGGATTGCCCTGGATTATACGTGGATTGCAATGGATTACAATTTAGTTAGTTGGTTTACCCAAATTATTTCAAATAACCTGGTTTGCAAGTGGATTAACCTAGGCTATACGTGGATTTATGTAGATCACAAGTGGATTACTTTGGATCAAAAGTGGATTGCCTTGGATTGCAATTTAGTGACTTGGATTATCTCAACATCTTGAATTGTCTGGATTGAAAGCGAATTACCCTAGACTATAAGTGGATTCCGCTGGATTACAAGTGGATTTTTCTGGCTTGCAAGTGGATGATCCTGGATTATAAGTGTATTGTTCTGGATTATGAGTGGATTACCCTCTATTATAAGTGGATTACTCTTGATTGTAATCAAATGACTAGGATTACCTAAATTACTTCAAATTACCTGGTTAACAAGTGCAGCACTGTGCATAACAATTTATTGACTGGATTATCAAAATTACTTTGTATTAAATAGATATCAATTTGATTTACCTGGATTACAATTTCATGACTAACATTACTTAAACTACTTCCAATTATCTGGTTCACAAATGCATTACCGTGGATTATAATTTAATGACTGAATTATCTACATTAGTTTCAATTCAATGCATATAAAGTGAATTGCCCTGGATTATACGTGGATTACACTGGATTACAAGTTAATTACTTGGTTTACCTACATTATTTCAAATTACCTGGTTTGCAAGTGGATTAACCTAAACTATACGTGGATTTCTCTAGATTAGAAGTGGATTACTCTTGATCAAAAGTGGATTACTTTGGATTGCAATTTAATGAATTGGATTACCTCAATATCTTGAATTGTCTGGATTACAAGCAGATTACCCTAGACTATAAGTGGATTCCTCTGGATTATAAGTAGATTCCCCTGGATTACAATCGGATTACAGTGGATTATAATTTGATTACTTTAGATTACAAGTTAATGACTCGGATTACCTCAATTATTTCGAATTAGATGGATTACAAGGGCCTGAGGCTATAAATGGTTTCCTTTAGATTACAACTGGATTACGCTGGATTATGGGTGGATTATTCTGTATTGTACTTGAATTACATGTTAGGTTCTGGGATTACCTAAATTAATTAGATTTACATGGATTACAGGTGGATTTTAATGTATCATATATGGATTAACTATGATTATAGGTGGATTACTCGCATTACAAGTGTATTTAGCAGGAATACTGGGATTGCTCTGGATTATAAGTAGATTCACCTGGATTACATGCGGATTACAGTGGATTATAATTCGATTACTCTGGATTACAATTTAATGACCGGATTACTTCAATTACTTCGAATTAGGTGGATTGCAAGTGCATTTTCTGAGACTATAAAATGTTTCCTTCAGATTGCAAATGGATTAGGCTGGAATATAGCTGGATTAATTTGTACTGTAATTGGATTACACTGGATTACGTTATAGTGTATTGGATTACCAGAATTACTTTGATTTTCCTGGATTACAGGTGGATTAAACTTTATTATAGATGGATTAACCTTGATTATAGGTGGATTACTCGTATTGTAGGTGTATTGATCCGGAATACTAAGATTCATTTGGATTATAAGTAGATTGCTGTGGATTACAAGCGGATTACAGTGGATTATAATTGGATTACTCTGGATTGCAAATCAATGACTCGGATTATCTCAATTACTTCGAAGTAGCTGAATTACAAGTGCATTGCCTGAGACTATAAATAGTTTCCCTCAGATTACAAGTGGATTACCCTGGATTACAATTTAATGACTAAAATTACCTAAACTACTTCCAATTATCTGTTTAACAAATGCATTACTGTGGATTACAATTTAATGACTGAATTATCTACATTAGTTTCAATTCAATGAATATCAAGTGGAATTGCGAATTGATTTCAAAATTATAGATGTCTCAATAACGAATTTCCTGAAGTTTAGCCCGTCGACACTTCACGCTCGAAGATCAGGCGGTAGGTTTAAGGTCACTAAATTTTATGCCATCAACCATGTTTAAAATTAATAAAATTAAGTTGTTTCTTGAAACCAATTAAATTCAAGTTTTGAACTTTATTCATCGACCCTTATACCCATCAGAAATTTAGGGCGATAGCAAAAGTACTTCCCGGGGAAGCAGAGGGCAAAAACGAAATTCCACATAAATATAAAATACACATTTGAGAGAAATCTCAAATGATTGTCTGAGTACCTCCGGCCATACAATAATAAAATCCATTTTCCAGACTACCAGGATTTTTAGTTTTCCAAAAAATTGATTGAACTATTTGGAGGCGTATTGGTTCGTAACAGTGCCGTCTCCGCTGAACCCAGCGGACGTGGCAAATCGCAGCCGATGCGAATGCTCCACCTACGTCTGCTGATGAGCTTCTGGCCAAGTTTTCAGATTTGAATGTACTGCTACGGTTCGTGGTACGACTTGGCCGCTGGGTGAGATTACGACTGAAGCGTCCTTCCACCGTACCTATTCTGTCGCCTATCACTGCTAAGGAATTCAATTACGCTTTTTACGCGTGCGTGATTTTAAGTCAACGTCATCACTTTGCACCGGAGCTAGCGAAACTTCAAACGAAAGAAGGTCACCTATCGCGTCAACGGCCCCTCAAAGGCCTCCACGTGTTCATCGATCCGATGGGTATCATGCGAGTGGGGGGCCGTCCTCAGCACTCGTCGCTCTCATACAACGCACGTCATCCGCGTATCTTATCCAGTGCCGACCCTCTGGCTAAGCTGGTGATCACTTAGGCCACAACCGGGCACTTCATGGCGGATTTCGCTCGACATACATTCACGTCGTTCGCCGCGCGTGGATTGTTGGCGGCAAACGTCAAATTCGAGCACACATTCATCGGTGTGTTGTATGCACCTGAACTCAACCCAGACCCATGGAACAGGCAATGGCACCTTTGCCACCAGAAAGAGTGACTGCAGTTCGAGCTTTTACGCGCACTGGCCTTGATTATGCCGGGCCCTTTCATCTGCATGCCGCCAAGGGACGTGGATCACGTACTACCAAGGGCTACGCAGCTGTTTTCGTGTGCCTTGCTTCCAAGGGAATGCATCTTGAGACTGTCGGTGATTTCACCACCGAGAGTCTGCAGGTTGCATTACTTCGATTTTGTGGCCGACGTGGAAAACCGGCTGAGTTATGGAGTGATAATGCAACTCACTTTCATCGGGCTGATTTAGAGATGAGACAAGCACTCAGCGCGATTGACTGGGATCGCTTCTCTGATTCAATGGCAACTGAAGGCATCACCTGGCGGTTCATACCACCTGCTGCTCCCCACTTTGGAGGACTACGGGAAGGTGGGGTGAAATCTTTTGAAACCCATCTTAAGCGCTTAGCCGAGCTCAGGAATCTGACATACGAAGAATTCTCCACCTTGCTTGTGAACATAGAAACCGTGTTGAACTGTCGCCCCGTCTCGCCTCTCTCCAGTGATATCGAGGATCTGGATGCCCTTACTCCTGGGCATCTGTTGATTGGAGGACCTCTAGGAACCATTCCGGAAATTCCCGTCGAGGCGACGAATCTTGATCGACTGTCCCACTGGAAACTTGTCAAGGGAATGCGAGATCAGTTCTGGAAGCGCTGGAGCAGCGAGTATTTGAATACTCTCCAATGACGACTCAAGTGGACCCGTCAGGGCCCTAATTTGAAGGTCGGAGATCTTGTTATCGTATTGGATTCGTCTCTGATCAGATCTGACGGAAGATGGCCTCTCGGCCGCGTTACTCATACTCATGAGGGACCTGATGGACTTGTGCGGGCCGCCACGATCAAGACTTGCACTGGGGAGTATGTCCGGCCCATCGTGAAGCTTGCCCTTCTTTTTTAACTGCACAAGTGTTCATTGACAGTGCGCATGCGCACCCCTCAAAAATACATAGTTTCAGGTTTTCATTATTATAATACTTTTTTTTAAACGAAATGAACAAGAGAAAGTAAATAAATAATATATAATTATTTTGTATTATAAGAACATTTATAAATTTTGTAAATAATATAAAGAGTGCGACTTTTTTAACGGCACAAGTGTTCATTGACAGTGCGCATGCGCAAAAAAAAAATAGTTTCAGGTTTTCATTATTATAAAACTTTTTTTTAACGCAATGAAACACAGAATGTTAATAAATAATATATAATTGTTTATGTCATTAAAAATATTTCTTAATTCTGTAAATAATATGAAAAGAGTGCGAATTTTTGAACTGGGTAAGTGTCCATCGATAGTGCGCATGCGCACCCCTGAAAATATATTGGACTTTGAAAATACAGTTGAGATTATATGAGAACTAAAGGAGGACTAAATTCGGAATTGTTAGACTTCAAGAGAATTAAAATAGGACGTGCAGGCTCAAATATGCTCAAAGGAGGTTTTATCTAGAATTGGCAGGTTTAATGTAGGTTCAAAATTTCGACTCGGGTTCTTTCTCTACTTGTTGGGCTGCCTAAATTTCATCATTCCGCCACGCATCACCAGACTTTCTTCCTACAAACGCCGAACCACATACTTCGGTCGCAGTTTAAAAAATGATATCCCGTAATATAGTTCACGCGCCCTCTATATCTTTATTGCTTATGAGCGACCTCCAAGTTGCACTGTATATGCATTCGTTTATCTTATTCTGAAAATTTATTCGCACTTCCAGATTATGTAATTTCTCAATTTTAATTCTCGTTTCTTTTGTTTTTTTGGTTTTCTTTCTTCTCTATCCCTGACCTACTTTTATTTTACAGACGAGAATTTAATGATCAGTATTGAATTCAGAATCCCTTATGACTATTGTATCTTTTACTAGCTCTCTTAGTCTTTCAAAGTAAATATTATAGTTGAATTCCAAGATTTTTTTATGTCAATTATGAATTATAGTTACGTTGAAACAGCAAGCTTTCACCTTAACAATTTTATAAACTCAGGAGACTTTTGAGTCATACGAAAGGAGGGGGAGACAAGGATCTGCTGAAGTTCATTCGATTAACCAGGCCAATAGATCGAAGCTGTATCTCATTGTAATTGACCATCTTCGAGGACAGTGAATGAAGTTAGTATGTTTTCGTTTTCTTATAAGGAAAAATGTTCCTGGTAAATATTCAACTAAATTGACTTAGTTGTATTTTTCTTACTCAACATAAATGTGGTTTTAAAATGCACAATTAAAAATCAAATATTAACAACTAAACAATTTCTAACTGAATTGTTTGAAAAACAAAGATAATTCCTAATCGATCAATTAAAAATTCAATTGATCACTTCAAATTTGTCAATTTGTAAGATTAAGCGTCAAATTTTGGACTACCAAGGAATTATTATTATTGAGCGACTTAAATTGAAACTAGCTTAACTTATCATTTCCATTTTTAATCTTTCCAACTCAAAGTTGCTCAAAATGGTATAATTTTTCACATTTACAAATTCAGTTATTTATTCTTCAATTCGGAGCATTGGATTTACGTTTTCTAACAAGAAATCTTTGAACTACTATTTAGAAAAGTTTAAAATGGTAACAGAATCGTTACCATTGAATGGAACTCGGCATGGCCCTGCACGAAAGGTTTGTCGGGCCGCACACGTGATGAGACGGAACCCTCCGAAGTGTCCCGAAATCCTGGGCAACGGTGCACCCCGCCGTCAGTCTCGACTCATAGCTAAAGTGATACAGTTCTTTCGTCCGTTGCAAGGGCTCTTGCCAACCTACTGGGACCTGGTCCTCCGAGCCTAATCCTGGGATCAATACGCAACCATCCCGAACCATCTCGCATTCAGCACCCGTCACTAACTCTTAGCGTTACTCGAAGGATATAATGCATTATAGGTACTGCGACACTTTCCGTGTATGGGCATACATTGGATAATTAGACCCCTACCAGTCTTCTACATAATTGATTATCAACGCTAATTGGGAGAAACATGAATCCCTACTTCTAATAAAACTCACCCCTACGAGAATCTTAGGAGGGATCTCGTGTTTAAATACATCAGATTTGGAAGCAGAAGATCTGTTTAGTGCAGTTAAGAAGCAGTTTAGAAAACCTAGAACAACAAGTCAGTACACCAAAGAACCATCGAAACCCTAAACTCCGTTCCAAGATACTCGGCCCGTCAACGAAGTAACATCGGTGTGTTACAACAAGTCTTTAAAGTTTAACTTCTGTGCGGAAACCCCGAGTCAGAATTTAAAGGAGCACCTGCCACAAAGGGACAACGGAGGTCAGATTCATTGACCTGGTCACCTCAGCCTGCATTGTTCACAATTCACCCTCTGCGGGTCCCATATAGGGTCCGTAGATTGAAAAAAGAGCCACTTTCACTTCAAGTAACGAGAGAGTGGATACATATCAAAGAAAAATAAGCACGTAAGTAATTAATCATTATTATTTGATATCTCTTTACTCTATTGTTTGATTAACTAGTCATCCCTATTTAAGGTGGACTAAATCCAAACAAGAAGGGGTAATCGAAGAAAGATCACTCCAGCTGCATCATAACATTTTTGATCTTCTAACATAACTTTCATATTTTATTTTAATCAATTTGTAATTGTTTAAATAAATCTTAATTAATTTATAAAACTGAAATTCATGTTTAGTTTACTTATTTCTTGTAGTCGGTAGTTATCCTCATCGCAGTTTTCTAATTTATTTTAAATTAGACTCTAAAACGAGCAGCCATAATTTAATTGAATAAAATATAAGGTAAGTTATGTTCCCTGAGACGTAACACTTGAAATGATTCCAGAAAATTTATGAAATATTTTTTTATTTCTTCTCCGCTCCTAAAAGTCCTAAATATCTTTTAAATCGACTCGAGTATTTCCTAATATTTTCTGAAATCCTTTGATGAAACAAAATTTTCTTTCAAATTTTCTAGATTGTTTTTCAATGCATCTTGAATCTTAAAAAATCTTTTTGAATTTCCTCAAGAATCTTAGAAAAATTATATTTATATAACTTAAAAAACTAACTAATAATACTTATTTCTTTGGTCTCTTTTGCACGGTCAATAAAATGTGAAAACTCTTGTATTCTAATTTTTTTAAATTGAAATAAAATGTTTGTGTTATTGAAACGCTCAATAATTTAGATGTATAGAATGAAAGCTAATAACACTTTTTAATTAACAAAATGTTATTTGAATCCATTTGTATTGCAAAATAACATTCTTTCAACTTTTATGAATGGAACAGTTCAAAGATTAAGATTCAGCTCAAAAAATATAAAGCCACGTTATCATTTTCAATGCTGTAAATTAAAGAATAAACTCGAGAATGAATCACATAATTATTGAATTTTTCAAATTATATAATTTAAATCAATGTTGCATATTTTTATGGATAAAATACGGTCTCCGATGCCATTAGCCGAGTGAAGCCGATTGGACTGTTCGGATTATTTCGTGCGATCGAAGGAGCCTGCCTTTGTCCTTGACATAGCGCTATCTGACACGCGAATATATATCACAGTACTCCGACTCACATGTATTTTTCTTGCCACATATTTGATTGCATATTTATCATGAAGAGTTCTTCATACCTGATAGAGAAATTAAAAAGGAGACGGTATTATGCGCAAAAAATATATAATCTCCACAAACAGAACTCAAAAAACAGAAGAACTGAGCAATTATAAGTAAGCTCAATGTGGTAAATGTGTTACACAAAATGTTTCACACAAAAAATTGGTTTCATCACGATTAATGAAGAATACATTCTAGAAAACTTTAAATGTGATTCCCGGTTAGAATTTGTATTCCCGGTTTTATTTTTTGTTTTCAGGAATTACAATAGGAGCATTTTGTGGTATTTGTCCAAATTTTATCGTAAGATTCTTGGTTTATTTTAAAGAATTTATACATTAAAAAATTTAATATACCTCTATTTAGTTCTTAATATTCTGATTTTGTTAATAGTATGGGGCTACATTGTGAGGCTCTTTGTCAATATTTATTAGCAAATTTCCATGTTGAACCTACATCTTAAGTAAATAAACAAAATGAATTTGTTCTTTTAAGAGTGTTTAAAACACTATTATTCCAATTTTAGTGAAGTAGGTACAAAATCAATAAAATGATATAAAATTATATCCACATCCGAAGAAAACATGAAACTTTTAGTTAAAAACATGATTGAAAATAAAATGGTAATTTATGAATATTTGCAAAAATTGAATTTTTTATTTGTATTTCTCGACAAAACATAATGTTACATGGTTTTTTAATTACATATATTAAGAAAACATAAATATCTTTAAGAATTGTACAAGATTCCCAAAATTTTTCGAATAATTTAAACTGGCTTAAAACTTGAACATAAAAATACCAATTTTCTAAAGTTTAGGTATTTAAACTATTTAAAGACATTAAAAAAGTATTAAAAAAATGGGTCAAATAATTTTAAAAACGATAATGAAATATGTAATTATGTATACCTTCCAAATTTTCCATTAATATGTCACTCATAAATAAAAATATTTATAGTATAGTTTGGAATTACTAAATATTAGATAGTATTTTGACATTTCTTAATAGGTTAACAGGATGATTCTAATCGTCATCTCTTCCATATTTCAATTCGAAAAAAATTCGAACTATGACAAAGTTACCTTGTGTAATAAATTACATAAAAAGGCTTAACCGAGAAAAGTATGTTTCCATTTTGAAAATATCGGTTCCAAGTCAACTCTATATTAATACAAAATATTGCTATAATAGTGCATTATCTTATTGCAAGCTTTTATTTGACTTTTTTGAATGTATGTACTCAGATAGCACAAAAAACTCCGTGGAAATTTCCTGAAACTTGCAATGTAAGGTTGGGAATATTGCCTTGAAAGGTTAGGGCAAGGTTCGGTCAATTTAGAAAATGTATGCTTGCGAGGGAATGTGGCGCGGCAAGTTTCAAGACAGTTTGGAAGATTTATTTAACTTAATTCGATGCGCAGTAGTTTTCTATGGGACCTACGGCTGCGCAGTAGTTTTTTTACTTATCAAGGAATAAGAGCATTCTTTGCAAAAAATAAACTTCGGTTCTTCCTTCAATTGTAGTTTTGATTAAAAGAGCGTTTCAAGAAGAAGAAACAATTTCCGTTGGGTTAAAAGATGGCGCTGCTCACAGTGCGTGTAAAATTTAAAATGATCTATTGATAATTAATTATGCAAAGGGAAATAAGAGAGGAAAACAGGATAGGTATTATTATTATTATGGATTTATAGAACCTTGTGAATTATCATTTTTTTCCTAATTTTGAAAGTGCGATATTATAAGTGAGTGGCTTATTAAGTTGGAAGATAATAATTCGGTAACATTTTGAGCGGATAATTTAAAAATGTTTAGGAGCGTAACGGCGACTCAGCATTTTTGTAAATACACAACAGCAGTAGTTTTCTATGGGACCTACGGCTGCGCAGTAGTGTTTTTAACCCTCCAAGTATTTTTTGGTTTTACTTTCTTTTAGAAATATGAGAAATAATCATGATACGTGTGCCTGGCGGTATACTAGGAGGGTTAAAACACTACTGCGCAGCCGTAGGTCGCATAGAAAACTACTGCGCATCGAAGAATTATTATATCATTTAGCCGTTTCCCTTTCGGGGTAGGCGTGCATTGCTCGGTTGGAAAGTAGTGATGTGTGGATGGGTTAATAGGTATATAGGTTTTGAGATATAGATATTTTAGATTGATCTAGAATTCTCGTGTTACTTATTTAAATAACACGTTCATTCCGCAACACTTATTTGAAATAAATGCATGACACAAATGCATTTGCATGATGCAAATAAAGTACCGTTTTGAGGTTATGATCTCGTACAGCTGGCTTTGCAAAGCTTTTGCATTGCTTCCTCTGCACCCCGCACCCCGAATTTAGAACTAAGCTAACGCCATCTGTGTCGGGCAGTGAACTATTTCTGTACCTCTTAATGCCTCTCGCACCGCGCGCCCTAGTTTGTGATTTTGCCGTTTTTGCCCATGGGAGTCGGCCTGCCCCGAAGCGTCGGACGACGCGCTTGTCATCGCAGGGCTAACCAGTCTGGCTCTTATTCGCCTAGTGTTAACTGGTCCAGTGCTTGGTTAGAAAATCTATAGTGCCTCTACAGAGTAGGGTTAATGCTCTCGCCATCGTCAACTAGAGTGTCTGGCGCCGCCACTTCCGCATTGTCTTCGGGGAAGATCTCCAGCCACCTACCAACGCCATCCGCTCGTCTTGACCGTTCACACGGGCTATCCGCCCCCCCTATCCGTTGTCTGACGGCTATCATCTCTAATCGCCGGCTTGTCGCCGAAAATGTAAGTGGATAATAAACCGCGTTTTACCCTAACCTAACTGTGCCTCATTACGTCTAAACCTTCGTCTCGGCAGTCCAACTCCACACCTCCCTCCTCGGTCTTACCTCGTAATAGCAATCATGTTTCAGGCATCTTAATCTTCAAAAATAATAAAGATGCTTTCAGAATTGATCGATTTTATATCAATTTTTATGTTTTTCAGATTTCATTTGATAAATTGAATTTCCGCCTTGTCTCTCTCACAACAAATACTCCGAGATAATCAAGCTAATACTCATATGCAATCAGATTTACACTCCAGGATCATCAACTTTACGCTCTGGGGTAGTGAAAGTGAAACTAATCATGCAATTTTCACACTCCAAGGATTGTATGCTACACTATCTAGGGGGCTGTCCCATAGTTAAAGCTCAAATATAGACTCAGCCTGACACTCTGGATGTCCAGGCTGACTTAGCCATTTTTCTCCGTGCAGGGGTCTTAACATCCAAAGCATCTTGCTTGGCAGATTTTCGATGAAGAAAAAAACGATATCCAACTTCAGATTGGGTTTCAACATAATCCATCACAGCTGGTTTCAGATTTTCGCCCTGGAAAATATGAACTCTTTAATTATATTTATTTATTAATTAAGATTCATGTAGGGGTTAATGTAATCTAGAAAACTCAGCTGAAAAAATCAATTCGAAATGCTAGCGCAACTAATGATTATCAGGGGGCAATTTCTTTTCCTTTTGGAATTTCAAGAAGAAAAATAAACAGAACTGGCGCGATATTCAAAATAGAAGAATTATTCCAACAGACAGAGGAGTTTATTTCGGAATTTTTTGAGTCCTCATTTTACATTCAATGTATTTTTCCGTCTTTTAGTGTTTTTATGAAAACATATTTTTTAATAAGATACATTTTTTTATAGTTTGTATTAATTCCCCGAAAGGGAAATGGCTTAATGGTATAATAATATTACAACTTTATAAAAATTATCACTCTTGTGTCTGCTGAAATAATTTTTCAATTTTTAACATCGCGCCAGTTCTGTCTATTATTTTTCTGCTGCTTTGTAAATGTAATATTTAAGAAATTTAATATATTTATCGCAAATGTCGACGATCCACAGGGGCTCTCCGCCTCGAATACGGACTTGAGCTTCCAAAAGGAAAAAAATGGCCCCCAATAATCAACCATTCGTTGCGCTAGCATTTCAAATTGATTTTTTCAGGTGAGTTTTCTAGGTTACAACATTACCTTCTACATGAGTCTTAAACAGTATTTATATATTATTTATGACACATGCATGATTTCAGGCCTTTTCGACGCCTATGAAGTGAGGCTAAAGTTCTACTTTTTACTCCCTATGGACTGAAAAGTGACGTCAGAGGTGAATAATGAAAATTATACATCTATGAGCTCGCATATTACAATAACGGACCTTCACTTCACCAGATAAACTCAAAAAGTATTCACTAGACATTTTTCATTTGCCGATAAACAAAATTCTTTAAATAAGATAATACACGCGACGCAATGTATACAATGCAATGTATCTCCCGAAGCATTCGGCCATTTTGAAATTTTATGGCTTAATGGAAATACTCTATATACAGGGACCGTGGTGGGAGTTGCCGGAACTGCGAAAGTGGAAATAACCGTGTAAGGCCGAGGGAGATAGAGGAGACAGGAAATAAGGGAGAGGAGAAATAGGTGAGACTTAACTGTATTTTTTCTATGAATATTATTAAATTAATTAACTGTCAGTCGGAACTCACCTCTGTTCCTGTAACGTAGCTTGAATTTCCGTCAACCTCACTAACGATCGCGCAGTTTTTAACTCTGCGGATACGCGTGTGCATTGTAAACTGCCCATTGTATGCGCTTCTTCGCTAAGCTTTTGCGCCTGAAACCACGACCAAATAAAACAAATTTTTAATTAATCCAAGAAATTACATATAAACCATTTTTCCTGCAAAAAAAAAGAAAAATTGAATTCGAATCAAGTACCTGTTTTTCCAGAATGTCTGCGGGGAAAGCACGTACATGTTGCGTTAAGTCCTCCCGATAATGATTTGCGAGCGAAGGCGTAAGGGAAGGCGTAAGAGGAGGTTGTACTCTGGACAATGCCTGCAAGCCGCCTCCGTTGCCTAAACTTCCTAGAGAACCTAATGTGCTTAACCCTTGCAGGGAACTCAGACCTTGTACACTAGAATTCGTAGGTCCAGGACTCGACACTAAGAAAGGTTTAAAGTTCAAATAGAACAGCATTAATATTTGGGTTAAACAAGTATTCTAAGAAAGCTGTTTTTACGAGATTTTTTTCTCACTTTTTCGAACATCGATGCAGTCCTGAGTCTCAGAATGCGTGGGCGTTGGTGGCCCCTCGCTAGTTACATTACCGCTGGTATCCACTTTTAGTGGAGCCATCACATCATTTGCATTGTTGAGACGATCACGGTCTCGATCTCCACTTCCAGATTGCTAAATTATTTTTTAAAAATAAATTTATTTTCAAACATTCGTCAGGAAGAAAAAAATGGCCATGAATTTAGCCACATTTGTTCAGTATTCTCATAAAAATGTTTAATATAATATAACCTTAAGATAAAGGGAAAATCTTATTATATGCCGTCACGATTTACTAACCATTAAATGGGTTTCAGCCTTTTTATTTGTTAACTAAAGACATATTATGAAATGACAAAAAATCAAATACCCAACATTGAACATATCAAAAATTCGGACTTTCCACTTTTTCTATGAATCTATGATAATTTCCTACAAAATGCTAAGGTCCTAAATTTTATTTATTTTACTTAAAACTTTATAATCATTGTAAAATTAATAAAGAGTTGTATGCTTCGGGTAACTGTCCCAACTATTAATTTCCATATATAATGAAATAACAAAACTTTTATGATTCACTTTAAAGTAGGAGGTATTGTGTACTGCGGTAGGTATGACCGCGAATGAATAAAAGCTACCACAGGGTTCGCATCCAGCCCCTTGACCTGCTGTCGGCGGACCTATTGTTTCGGCTGAGTCGGGCTCTGGCCGTACAGAATTGTTAAAAAAAAGACGCAAGGCTCGCACTGCGAACCCTCTGTAGTACCCATCGTCGCGATACATTAGGAAGAAAAAGAGAGACACTACGAAAAGGAAAAGAAAGGAAATATTGTGCAAGACTACATATTATGGATTTATTTTAACAATTTAACATTAATTTACTGTTTCTTTCTTTTTTTTGGTTTAAATGTAAATTATTTCATATTATGGAAACGGGAATTAAAATTTCATTATTTTTGAATTCATTCATTTAGAATTTATCCAAGTTATTATAAATAATTCATTGCGTGTTTTAAACAAATAAATTATTTATGGGTGATTCTGGAATAACAGTTTAAAATATATTTCTTGTGTTGTTGAAAAATCAAATCAAAATTTATCGATTATATTAAGTTTTAACCCCTATCCGTGGTTGAAATGTACTATATTATTGATTGAAAATTTCTCAAATTTACAAACTCATACAATTTTTTTTTTAATTATACATTATAATGAATTTAGATCAATTTACATGTATAAGGTAGGACTGATTCACATAGACTTACTGACGAGTCCAGTGAGTCAGTCCGGGACGAAACATAAAAAAATCTAACTTCAATTTACTTAAAAATATATGTCTTTTCTGTTTTGTTTTTAAATTAATTGTAGCACACAAAACAAATAAAAATTATCGACCATAATGCCAATAAAAAAATCTTCTTTACACTTATAATACTTGGGTCAATGGAAAAGATATCTTTCAAAAAACAGCAAAGATGTCATCTAACTTTACTATTTGCTATTAAAAATGCTAAATTTAAGTGGGTTATATCAATAAATGTTAGTTTTAACATATTTTGTCAACAATATATTCAAATTATAACCTAGTTTCACGATTACTGGGAATATTAAAATTACTGGAACATTTACCTTACTAGTTTATTTTCGTATTTCTTCATTTCTTGGTGTCAGGTTGAACTTTTAGTAACATAGAGGCAAACATTTTGTTCTTATAACAAAGCCAAGAATGAAGAAATTTGAAAAAATTCATCTGTTGTTCTATTTCAGAAATAAAAACATTGAACTCCTTATTATTCTTGAATTTTTTTTCGAAAAAGATCAGATAAATGTTTATTTGATTACGCACGTATTTAATTAAATGTGAGGTAATCGGGTGTATATTCGATATAAAGTATACCTTCCACTGAAATCCAATACTAAAATTACTAAAAAACTAAAAAAATAGCGAGAATTCAGAAATAAAAGACATACCATTATTGATGTTTTCTGTATTCTTACATTTCATTGACAATATTGTAAGTTTTTCAAACTTAGCTATTGTGACCAAAACAACCATAAAAGCCTAAGTCGCAAAACGTAAACATGTTATTCGCAAATCTCGCAATCAGCTGTGTTCGCTCCCTGTTCCCCTTAAATGGTTATTCACAATAAGATTATGTCCCTTACATCCATGAGAGAATTCGAGACCCTGATTAGCTGCCAGAATTACATAGTAGGGAATCTACATTTGCAGTCGCATGTGGATACGATGCAAGAGTGACAGTGCCAATGTTGGGAATAAATTCCCTGATAGCACGGAACGTTCCCGGAATAGAGTTACCAGACGTCCGCTTTTCATCGGACATGTCCACTTTTTCTGTCCCTTGTTCACTTGTCCGCTTTTTATGTAAAATGTTCGCTTTTTCTCGATCAGACCGATGAACTATAAGGTTATACATATTTTCATCTTTTCAGTATGCATTTAGCTTGATTGGTCTGGTTCCGCGCGCTCATTTGAAATGTTTGAAATTATTGACATTTCAAATCAGCGCGCACAACCACACCAATCAGATGGGTTGCGCAGAGACTGCGCAATTGGAAAAGAATCACTCGTTATGACGAAACCATACCTCCTCTTACCGGCAAGTGAATCGTATAGTGAAATCTTAAAAATTGAAAATTTTGTTGTTGCTATTCCTGCTTCCAATGCACCAGTCGAGCGCATCTTTTCACTCATAGAATCTTAATGAATTGATGAGCGAGATCGAATGTCCGTACAGACCGTACGTGACTTAATTAGGCTCCAGTTCAATTTCAAAGACTTCCAATGTAGAGATTTCATAAAATACTTACAGCGCTCAGAAAATCAGTATTTGCTGAAAAAAATCGAAAATTCAGACAAATATGATACACCAGTAACTAAGTTACGATATGTTATATGAATGTAGGCCTATATCAGGGCTCACCACTTTCAGCAGGTGCTGACTGACACGACAAGTGCACGACTGCCACCAATTTTTTCTGTCATTTTTGTGAAACTCGAAAACTATTAGTGGTATCAAATTCTACTTTGCACAGGAATGTAGTGCTTATCTTGTGCTAATATATGCCGCAGAAATTAAATTGTGTGCCCGGTAAATTTAGTCAAAAACATGTAATAATTCTGTTTACAGGTCACCCTGGAATGTCAAACTCGGAAACTATTAGCAGTATCAAATTCTACTTTGCGCTGGAATTTTGTGCTAATCTAGTGCTAATATATGCCGCGGAAATTAAATGGTGTGTCCGATAATTTTAGTCAAAAACAATTTGTAATGCTGGCTTCAGGTCATCCTGGAATGTCAAACTCGGAATCTATTATTGGTATCATATTCTACTTTGCATCGGAATTTAGCGCAATCTTAGTGCTTATATATGACGCAAAAATTGCATTTTGTGCCACGTCATTCTATTCAAAAGCATGTAGGAATGCTCGCTTCAGGTGACTCTCGTATGTGAAAATTGAAAACTATTAATGGTATCAAATTCTACTTTGCACAGGAATTTAGTGCCACCATAGTGCTGATATATGCCGAAAAAATTGAATTTCGTGCCCAGTAATTTTAGCTAAAAACATGTAGTAATTCTGGCTTCAGGTCACCATACAATGTCAAACTCGAAAACGATTGTTCGTATCAAATTCTACTTTGCACAGGAATTTAGTGCTACCTTAGTGCTAATATATTCAGCAAAAATCAAATTTAGTGCCCGGTTATTGCAGTCAAAGACATGTAGTAATGCTGGCTTCAGGTCACCCTGGTATGTCAAATTCGGGAACTATCATTGGTATCAAATTCTGCTCTGTACAGGAATTTAGTGCTACCTCAGTGCTAATATATCCCGTAAAAATTAAATTTTGTTCTCGGCCATTTTAGTCAAAAACATGTAGTAATGACAGCTCTAGGTGACCCTGGAATGCGTAACTCGGTAGTTTTAGTCAAAAACATGTAGTAATGCTGGCTTCAGGTCACACTGGTATGTCAAACTCGCAAACTCTTAGTGGTATCAAATTCTGCTCTGCACAGGAATTTGCTGCTACCTTAGTGCTTATTTATCATGCAAAAATTGAATTTCGTGCACGGCCATTTTAGTCAAAAACATGTAGTAATGTTGTCTTCAGATCACCCTGGATTGTCAAACTCGGAATCTATTAGTGGTATCAAATTCTACTTTGCACAGGAATTTAGTGCTACCTTATTGCTAATATATCCGGCAAAAATTAAATTTTGTGGCCCGTAATTTCAGTCAAAAACATGTATTAATGCTGGCTTCAGGTCACCCTGGTATGTGAAACTCGGAAACTATTAGTGGTGTCAAATTCTGCTCTGCACAGGAATTTAGTGCTACCTCAGTGCTAATATATCCCCTGAAAATTAAATTTTGTGTCCGTTCATTTTATTCAAAAACATGTAGTAATGCGAGCTCTAGGTGACCCTGGTATGTCAAACTCGAAAACTATTAGTGGTATCAAATTCTACCTTGCACAGGAATTTAGTACTACATTACTGCTAATATATGTCGCAAAAATTGAATTTTGTGCCCAGTAATTTTAGTTTAAAACATGTCATAATGCAGTCTTCAGGTGACTCTGGAATCTGAAACTCGGAAACTACTATTGGCATCGAATTCTACTTTGCACATAAATTTAGTGCTAATTTAGTGCTAATATATGCCGCAAAAAATGAATTTTGTGCTCTTCAATTTTAGTCAAAGTCATGTAATTCTGGCTTCAGGTGACCCTGGTATGTGAAAAACGACAACAATTAGTTGTATCAAATTCTACTTTGCACAGGAATTTAGTGCTACCTTAGTGGCTATATATGATGCAAAAATTGAATCTCGTGCACGGCCATTTTATTCAAAAACATGTAGTAATGCTGACCTCAGGTGACTCTGGAATGTAAAACTCGGAACCTATAAGTGGCATCAAATTCTACTTTGCACAGGAATTTGGTGGTAAACTGAAAAAAATGTTTAATGTATGCTTTTACATATAATATTCACATATAAAGTTTGGACTATAGCAATGAGGTCGTTGTGAAAATGGTAAATTTGATGAAAGTAGCTTTTTAGCGTTCTAAATATTGATGTCAGAGAAAAACAAAAGCTTCACTGAAATTATTTCCATGACATTTTTTTTGGTATAATATTGTTTATAACTTTACATAAAAGCTAAATCCTGAAATTGAAAATTAGAAATTAGCAGCTTTTTAATTTTGTTGAAATTTAGTAAATTTTATAGACAACTTTCAGAATGGCCCTATTTTTTTATTCTTTGACATACGCGTATGGTAAATATTTTTCCTGAAACTACTCCCTAAAGCGAATACATTCAAACCTTAAACTTTAAAATAGGATATGAACTGCTGTTTTCATGCACGCTTGGAAGAGGAAGAAATTGACGAAAAACCACATATAAAAAAAATTCCCTTGAAGTTCTGATTCGGAAAATCTAATAACAAGTACCCAATGAGTACCTTTATGTTCATCACACATTAGGAAAAAATCATAGTTTATCGGGTCCTATATATTCAAATTTAATTTTTCTATGACTGCGGCTTCTATATACTAAATAAGAGTTTCTAGATATTTCTGTAATTAGTTTGTAAGTCTATGTAAAGCGTTACTTTCAGTATGCAAAGATTTTCTGCAGATATAAAAACCCAATATTGTATACATTAATCCCTGCGATATATTTTCCGTTGAAAATGAGCTTTCTCGAAACGTACATCACTTTTATTTTGTTATGTAAAACATTTTTACATATTTTTTAAACTAAAGATGGTTTTTTATAAATAACGGTGCTTATTGGGTCTTTTATATATAAATATATTGACTTTCTATATATATTATTTTTTTTATTATTTTACTATATATATTGATTTTCTTTTACTGTGACGTAAACATACTAAATTGTAGTTCATAGATTTTATTGTAATAAGTTGAAAAGTCTATGTAAAGGGCTTCTTTTATACGTAAATTTTTTTTCAAATATAAAGAAGCAATATTGTATACGTTAATATCTAAGATACATTTTCCATTGTCAATTAGCTTTCTTGCACTGTACATTACGCTTGTTTTGATATTCGAAATATTTTTACATGTTTTTTAAGCCAAATATGTTTTTTTACATATAAGGGTGCTTATTGGATCTTTTTTATATAAATATATCGACCGACCCAATCATCACCTTCATGTCCATCACTCATCAGGGGTAAAGCGTAGTTTATCGCGTCCTAAGTATTTAAATTGAATATTTCTTTTACTGTGACTTATACATACTGAAGCGTAGTTCATAGATACTATTGTAATAAGTTGACAAGTCTATGTAAAGGGTTCATTTTATATGTAAGTTTTTTTCAAATATAAAGAAGCAATATTGTATAAGTTAATACCTAAGATATGTTTTCCATTGTAAATTAGCTTTCTTGAACCGTACATCACTTTTAATTTGTTATGTAAAATATTTTTACATTTCTTATAAGCCAAAAATGCTTTTTTACATATAAGGGTGCTTATTGGGCCTGTTATATATGAATATAGTGGCCGACCTGATAAGCACCTTTACGTCCATCACTCATCAGGGCTAAAGAGTAGTTTATCGCGTCCTAAGTATCTAAATTGTATTTTTCTTGTACTTTGACTTATACATACTAAATCGCAGTTCATAGATAGTAGTATAATAAGTTGGAACGTCTACGTGAAGGGTTTATTTTTATATGTAAATTTGTTTCAAATATGAAGAAGCAATATTGTATAGGTTAATATCTAAGATATATTTTCCATTGTAAATTAGCTCTCTTGAACTGTACATCACTTTTATTTCGCCGTGTAAAATATTTTTACATGTTTTTTTAAGCCAAAGATGTTTTTTTATATATAAGGGTGCTTATTGGGTCTTTTATATATAAATATATTGGCCGACCTGGTGGAAAATTGAACTGTTTTGCCAAAAATACAATTTTAATTTAATGTAATCCAATTTAATTATCAGTTTGATTTAGGATGCAGTTATTTCGTTGAAAATTCTTGTTTTTTAGTTAAGTGCCATCATTTGGAAATTAGTTTTTTTTTGTTTTGTTTAAAATTCTTTTTTTAACCTGAAAATTTAACTACTTCATTCTTGGTTGGAAACTTATATTTTTAGTTGAAAATTCAACATTTTAGCCAGTAAACGTTGAAAAATATTAACTTGTTTTGGAAATAATAATTTTCTTGTTTTTTCTATATTCTCTACGGCGCTATTACCTTTCAAAGACCAGGCTAATTTTTAATAGGTCACCAGGTTAGTGGTATGATACGAACCGTCTGTTGTATGCATGTTTTCAAAACATGAAAAATTTACGAACTTGTTTTTAAGAAATAAAAAAAATTTTAAGAAACAAATTTTTTTTTATTACAATTTGTTTTTAAATTGAATATTCAAGCGAAACAATGTAAGAAGAAATGCATTATATTTAAAGAAATGTGAATCGGCCAAACAT
>JAABKJ010075445.1:134840307-134856496 GCA_011634705.1 Andricus grossulariae | reverse complement strand
CAGTTGCTTAATCTGAAAATAGTACAAAATAAAAATTGCGACAATTTTAATCTAAATTATAATGCGTGAAATAAAATTGGTTTAATTTATAAATTATCAATTTTTCTCTATTTTTTTCTATTTAAAAGATATGTCCGGTAATCTTTAAAGATTTTTCCCAATTTTAGAAAAAAAATGTAAATAATTTTAAAAATTTCTGCAAAAACTGATGCTTTTTACATTTTGGTTTTTCTACGAAATTATAATCACCTTGTACTTACTTAAATTTTTTTTTCAAAAATATTAGCATTTTTCGGTAAGAACACAAATATGATCCAAATTTTGTTAACATTTTTATAATTTTATTTTATATTTTAAAAAAAACTTCCATTAAGAAAATATTTTTGAAGTAATGTTATTCTAAATTTAAACATGAATTTTTAAAAATACATTAAACTTTTTTTTTAATTCTTTGATCAAAATATTTCAATATTTTATTTTTAATATATAAATAATATTGATTGAAGAATCACTTTTAAATTGTTTCAATTCGGGAATTTTAGAGTATAGAGAATTTTATTTTTCTAGATTTTTCAGTCGTCCCATGAATTTCTTATTGCAAGATTTTTTTAAATGTGTATATTTTTATTTTTTTTAATTATTGGTCTTGTAATAATAATATTGTTCTTGTATTGCTCTCTTTCCATAAGAAATATTTTGTTCGTTTATTGTTATTTCAAATTCACACAATTATTTATAAAGAAATAATTTTTTTATTGTTTAAATTATGGAATTTTCTAGTATCAGGAATTCTGCAGTATCAAATATTTATTTATTCGAAAATTTTATTATTTGGAAATTTAAAAATTCGGTAATATTATAAGCTGTCGGGAATTTTCAAATTCGCTAACATTATAAAATTTTCGGAAAAATTCTCGGCCCTTTGAAATTATCGAATTTAAACAATTGAGAAAATTTATTTCAAATAAAGATTATTTATTGACGAAAATATGATAATCAAATATTTTTACCAAAGAAAAAACTTTGTTTAATGTTTACAATTTTTTTGAAATTATTATTTTGACTTAAGATAACAATAATTAAAAAAATATATTTCTGGATAACAAATTTTGTTTGAAAATGGGCCTAGTACTTCTAAAAAATTAGAAAAAAGGTTCTCAAAAATGGCACTGTCAACTTTAAAAAAGCAGAATCTTCGAGACTAATCAGTGCTGACTTTATCCTGCAAAGTTTGTTTCGAAAATTTTATTATGTTCCGAGAATTTTTTTTTGGTTCGAAAAGCATATGTTTTTGAATTTATATTATTTACCATTTTTATAAAATTATTGTTAATTTGAATTCAAACGACAATTAAAAAAAATGCTTTGATAAAAATGTTTCATTATTCCATCTTAAAAAAAATTTTAAATATTTGAGGGTATTTTAAAGATTCCAAGGAATTCTTAATGGATCCCAATAAATTGAAAAGATTTTGAAGGATTTGAAATATTTGAGGGTATTTACAAAGATTCCAAGAAATTTTAAACTTTAAAATTAAAAAAATTTTAAGTATGATTTCAAAGGGCTTTGAATATTTTAGAATATTGTTAGAGATTTCAAGGATTTCTAGGATTTTAATTATTTTAGGGTATTTTTAGGGATTTCAAGGATTTTAAATGTCTTAGGGTATTTTTTGGATTTCAAGAAATTATTAATAGATTCCAATAAATTCAAGAGATTTCAAAGGATTTTAAATATTTTAGGGTATTTTTAAGGATTCCAAGAAATTGTTAATAGATTCAAATAAATTCAAGATATTTCAAAGGATTTGAAATATTTTAGGGTATTTACAAAGATTCCAAGAAATTTTAAACTTTGAAATTAAAAAAATTTTAAGTATGATTTCAAAGGGTTTTGAATATTTTAGAATATTGTTAGAGATTTCAAGGATTTCAATGATTTTAGGGTATTTTTGAGGATTTCAAGGATTTCAAACATTTTAGGGTATTTTTTGGATTCCAAGAAATTGTTCATAGATTCCAATATATTCAAGAGATTTCAAAAGATTTTAAATATTCTAGGATATTTTTTGGATTTGAAGAAATTATTAATAGATTTCAATAAATTGAAGAGATTTCAAAGGTTTCAAATATTTGAGGGTATTTACAAACGTTCCGAGAAATTTTAAACTTTAAAATTAAAAAAATTTCAAGTATGATTTCAAAGGGTTTTGATAATTTTAAAGTATTTTCAGGGATTTCTAGGATTTTAATTATTTTAGGGTATTTTGAAGATTTCAAGGAATTGGTAATGGATTTCAATAAATTGAAAAGATTTTAAAGGATTTGACATATTTGAGGGTATTTACAAAGATTCCGAGAAATTTTAAACTTTAAAATTACAAAAATTTTAAGTATAATTTCAAATGGTTTTGAATATTTTAGAATATTGTTAGAGATTCCAAGGATTTCAAGGATTTTAGGGTATTTTCAAGGATTTCAAGTATTTTAAACATTTTAGGGTATTTTTTTGGATTCTAAGAAATTGTTAATAGATTCCAATATATTCAAGAGGTTTCAAATTATTTTAAATATTCTAGGGTATTTTTTGGATATCAAGAAATTATCAATAGATTTCAATAAATCGAAGAGATTTCAAAGGATTTCAAATATTAGAGGGTATTTACAAAGATTTCGAGAAATTTTAAACCTTAAAATTTAAAAAAATTTAAGTATTATTTCAAAGGGTTTTGGAAAATTTTAGGGTATTGTTAGGGATTTCAAGGATTTTAGTAATTTTAGGGTATTTTCAAGGATTCCAAGAAATTGTTAATAGATTGAAATAAATTCAAGAGATTACAAAGGATTTTAAATACTCTGGGGTATTTTTTGGATTTGAAGAAATTATTAATAGATTTCAATAAATTGAAGAGATTTAAAAGGATTTGAAATATTTGAGGGTATTTTTAAGGATTCAAAGAAATTGTTGATAGATTCCAATCAATTGAAGAGATTTCAAATATTTTAGGGTATTTACAAATATTCAGAGGAATTTTAAACATTTAAATTTAAAAATTGTCAAGTATTATTTCAACGGATTTTAAGGATTTTAGGGTATTTTTAAGGATTTCAAGGATATAAAATATTTTAGGGTATTTTTTGGATTTCGAGAAATTATTAATAGATTTCAATAAATTCAAGAGATTTCAGAGGATTTTAAATATTCTAGGATATTTTTAAAGATTCAAAGAAATTTTTGATAGATTCCAATAAATTGATGATATTTCAAAGGATTTGAAATATTTGAGGGCATCGTTAGGGATTTCAAGGATTTTATTCATTTTAGGGTATTTTTAAGGATTCCAAGAAATTGTTAGTAGATTCCAATACAATAAGTTTACAAATAAAAAAAGTGTCGGTAAGGTAGGAAGCCGGTCACGTGACCCACTCGTTACATGGCCTTAAATCTCATTTTTACAATTTCATTGAAGATCAATTAACGACCAAAAATTTCTCAATTTTTGTAATAATTATGCATTACAATTGTTATCTTGTCGTTTATTCCAATAAATAAATATCAAATGTGATCGGGACGGTTACGCCGCAACCCGTCGTACAAAGTCGCACGTCGGGTTGCCGCACACAGAATGAAACGAATAATTATTATATCATTAAGCCGTTTCCCTTTAATTATTATTAATCATATTACTACACAATACATTTCAAAAGTTTGCAATTTTTTTATAGAACTTTTATCTTTTCGATAAAAAATTCATTTGTTTCCCTGAAAATTTAATTATTTCTATGAAAATTTAAGATATTTTCTTAAAAACTTATTTCTCTATCTGAAAATTAAACTATTCTATTTTTTGTTAAAAATTTATGTTTTCTAGTTGAAAAATTATTTCTTTTGTTGAAAATTAGTTTTTATTCATTCAAAATTAACTTGCTTTACTACAAATTCAAATCAATTTCCTGCCGATTTTTTTATTTTATAGACATTTAATCTTTTTTGGTAAAAAATACACTTGTTTGGTTAAAAATTAAACTATCTCGTTTACACTTTATTTTACTTGCTCAAAAACTTATTTCTATAACTGAAGTTTAAACTATTCTATTTTTTGTTAAGACTTTATCTTTTCTAGTTGAAAAATTATTTCTTTTGTTGAAAATTAGTTTTTTTTCATTCAAAATTAACTTGTTTAACTAAAAATTAAAATCAATTTCCTGCCGATTTTATTATTTTATAGAGTTTATATTTATAGTTTTTTATATTTATAGTTTTTTTATAGAGTTTTTTAGTATAGTCTTTTTTGGTAAAAAATTGACTTGTTTGGTTAAAAATTAAACTACTTTCTTTAAACTTTATTTTATTTGCTTAAAAACTTATTTCTCTGGCTGAAGTTTAAACTATTCTATTCTTTGTTTAAAATCTATGTTTTTTAGTTGAAAATTCATCCATTCTGTTAACAATTTTTTTTTGTGGTAGAAAATTAATCTTTTTGGTTTTAAATTCAACTATTAAGTTGAAAATTTCATTCAAAATTTAAATATTTGGTTAAAAAAATCACGTAATTTGGTACAAAATGTTATTTTTTTGGTAGAAAATTAATCATTCTGGTGGAAATTTAATTTTTTTGGTTGAACATTAGATTTTTTATATTGAAAATTAATTTTTTAAACTAAAAATTTAACTAAATATCTTGACCAGATTTTTTTTCATAGAAATTTAATCATTTTCGTAAAAAGTTCATTTCTGTAGTTGAAAATTTAACTATTCCGTTGAAAATTCATTTTGTTTTCTTATAAACTCATTTTTCTAACTGAAGTTTAAAGTATTCTATTCTTTGTTTAACATTTATGTTTTTTAGTTCAAAATTCATCCATTCTGTTCAAAATTTGTCTTTTTGTGGTAGAAAATTCATTTTTTTGGTTGAAAATTCAACTATTAGGTTTAAAATTTCATCCAGAATTGAAATATTTGTTTTTAAAAAGTCATGTATTTTGGTACAAAATTTTATTTTTTTTTTTGGAAAAAAATTCATCGTTTTGGTGGGAAATTAATTTCTTTAGTTGAAGGTTAGTTTCCTTCATTGAAAAATAATTTTGTAAACTAAAAATTTAACTAAATTTCTTGTCGACTTTTCTTTAAATAGAAATTTAATCTTTTTCGTAAAAAGTTCATTTGTTTAGTTGAAAATTTAACTACTCCGTTGAAAATCTATTTTATTTCCTTAAAAACTTATTTTTCTAACTGAAAGTTAAACAATTTTATTCTTTGTCAAACATTTAGGCTTTTTAGTTTAAAATTCATCCATTTAATTGAAAATTTGTCTTTTTTTTTGTAGGAAATCAACCATCTTAAAGAAAATAATCAATTTATGTTACTCAATTGACAACAATTAAACTTCAATCTTTACGTAACTTAATATTGTAAAAAAAATTAATCAATTAGGAATCAATTAATCAGTTCACAACATAAAAAGACTTGAAAATTATTTTCATTGAAACATTAAAACAATTTTCTTTTTCATCTTTTTTGAATTTAATTTCTGAAAATTCGAATTATTAATAACCTTTTATACTAATTTTCGAAAAAATTAAAACATATGTAATAACATACGAAAAAATTGAAACATATGTACGTATAATTTTGAAAGTTGAATTCAGATACTCACTTCGCAACATCACAAACATTTAAAAAAATTAAATAATTGTCATGAATATATTTTAGACAAAATATAAAGTTGTATTATACAAATAATAGCCAGTATTCAATTACGTAATCTTAAAGAAAATAATCAATTTATGTTACTCAATTGACAACAATTAAAATTCAATCCTTATGTAATTTAAAATAAAATTGTGAAATAAATTAATCAAGCAGTAATTAGTTCACAACATAAAAACCCTTAAACAATTATTTTCATTGAAACATTCAATTATTTTCAATTATTTTTTTTAGACTTGAAATTTCATTTCTGAAAATTTATATTATTAATGACCTTTTATACTAATTTTCGAAAAAATTAAAACATATGTAATAACATACGAAAAAATTGAAACATATGTACTTATAATTTTGAAAATTGAATTCAGATACTCATTTCACAACATCACAAACTTTAAAAAAATTATAGAATTGTAAGAGATGTATTCTAAACAAAAAATAAAGTTTTATTAAATGAATAATAGCCAATATTCAATTATACAATCTAGAAGAAAATAATCAATTTATGTTACTCAATTGACAACAATTAAAATTCAATCTTTATGTAATTCAATATTGTAAAAAAATGAATCCAATTAATCAATCCACAACATATAAAGCCTTGAACAATTATTTTTATGGAAACATTAAAATAATTTTTATTTTTTATTTTTTCTTAAAACTTGAAATTTCATTTATGAAAATTTGAATTATGAATAACCTTTTATACTAATTTTCGAAAAAATTAAAACATAGATACGTACACTTTTAAAAATTGATTCAGATACTCATTTCACAACATCACAAACATGAAAAAAGTTGTATAATTGTAAGAGATGCATTTTAAACAAAAAATAAAGTTTTATTATACAAACAAAAGCCAATATTCAATTACATAATCTTAAAGAAAATAATCAATTTATGTTACTCAATTGACAACAATTAAAATTCAATCTTTATGTAACTTAATATTGTAAAAAAATGTCATCAAGCAATAATCAATTAAACAGTTCACAAAATAAAGAGACGTAAACAATTATTTGCATTGAAACATTCAAATAATTTTTACTTTATATATTTTTTCAAACTAGAAATTTAATTTATGAAAATTTGAATTATGAATAACCTTTTATACAAAATTTTCGAAAAAATTAAAACATATGTACGTATAATTTCGAAAATTGAATTCAGATACTCATTTCACAACATCACAAACATTTAAAAAAAAAATAATTGTAATGGATGTATTTTAAACAAAAATTAAAGTTTTATTGTACTAATAATAGCCAATATTTAATTACATAATCTTGAAGAAATAATCAATTTATGTTACCCAATTGACAAGAATTAAAATTTAATCTTCATGTAATTTAATATTGTAAAAAAATTGATCAAGCAATAATCAATTAATCATTTCACAACATAAAAAGCCTTAAACAATTATTTTCATTGAAACATTCAAAAAAATTTTATTTTTTACCTTTTCTTAATCTTGAAATTTCATTTATAAAAATTTGAATTATTGATAACCTTTTATACAAATTTTCGAAAAAATTAAAACATATGTACGTATAATTTCGAAAATTGAATTCAGATACTCATTTCACAACATCACAATTTTAAAGTTATTGTTGTTATTGAAGCCTATAGCGCTTTTGACATTTTTGGGACAAAACTTTTTCTTCAGAAAATTTTTCCCCAGTAAATTTGTTATCGAAATTTTGAATGTTATTGTTGTTATTGAAGCCGATATTTGCTATTTTTGGGAAAAAAATTTTTCTTCAGAAAATTTTCCCTCAGAAAATTTAATGTCGAAATTTGTAATGTTATTGTTGTTATTGAAGCTGATCGTGCTTTAAACATTTTTGGAACAAAAATTTTTCGTAGGAAAATTTTTCCTTAGATAATTTACCATCGAAATTTCGAATGTTATTGTTGTTATTGAAGCCGATATTGCTTTTGACATTTTGGCAAACAAATTTTTTCTTCAGAAAATTTTTCCTCAGAAAATTTTCTATCGACAATTTTAATGTTATTCTTGTTATTGAAGCCGATAACGCTTTTGACATTTTTGGGAAACAATATTTTCTTCAGAAAATTTTTACTCAGAAAATTTACCATTGAAATTTTTAATGTTATTTTTGTTATTGAAGCCGATAGCGCTTTTGACATTTTTGGGAAAAAATTTTCCCTGCAGAAAATTTATCCGCAGAATAATTATTATCGAAATTTTTATTTTTATTGTTGTTATTGAAGCCGATAGTGCCTTTGAGATTTTCGGGAATAATTTTTTCGTCAGAAAATTTTTCCTCAGAATATTTGCTATCGAAATTTTGAATGTTATTGCTGTTATTGAAGCCGATAGTGCTTTTGAAATTTCTGGGAAAAAATTCTCCTTCAAGAAAATTTTTCCGCAGAATATTTATTCTCGAAATTTTCAATGTTATTGTTGTTACTGAAGCCGATAGGGCTTTTGACATTTTTGGGAAAAAATTTTTCCCTCAGAAAATTTTTACTTAGAAAATTTACCATCGAAAATTTTAATGTTATTGTTGTTATTGAAGCCGATAGTGCTTTTGACATTTTTGGGAGAAAATTTTTTCCTCAGAAAATTATTACTCATGAAATTTACCATCGAAATTTTTGAAGTTATTGTAGTTATTGAAGCCGATAGCGCCTTTGACAGTTTTGGGAAAAAATTTTTTCTTCAGAAAATTTTTCCTCAGAAAATTTACTACCGAAATATTTACTGTTATTGTTGTTATTGAAGCCGATAGTGCTTTTGACATTTTTGGGAAAAAATTTTTTCTCCAGAAATTTTTCCTTAGAAAATTCACTATCGAAATTTTGAATGTTATTGTTGTTATTGAAGCCGATATTGCTTTTGACATATTGGGAAAAAAATTTTTTCTCCAGAAAATTTTTCCTCAGAAAATTTACTATCGACAATTTTAATGTTATTCTTGTTATTGAAGCCGATAACGCTTTTGACATTTTTGGGAAAAAATTTCATCTCGAGAAAATTTTCCTGACATAACTTAAAATCGAAATTTTGAATGTTATTGTTATTATTGAAGCCGATAGCGCTTTTGACATTTTTGGGAAAAAATCGTTTCTTCACAAAATTTTTCCTCAGAAAATTTACTATTGACATTTTTAATGTTATTCTTGTTATTGAAGCCGATAATGCTTCTGACAATTTTCGGGAAAATATATTATGTCGAGAAAATTTTTCCTCCGATAATTTACCATCGAAATTTCGAATGTTATTGTTGTTATTGAAGCCGATAGCGCTATTGACATTTTTGGGAAAAAATTTTCCCTTCAGAAAATTTTCCCTCAGAAAATTTATTATCGTCATTTTTAATGTTATTGTTGTTCTTGAAGCCGATCGTGCTTTAAACATTTTTGGAACAAAAATTTTCTGTAGGAAAATTTTTCCTTAGATAATTTACCATCGAAATTTCGAATGTTATTCTTGTTATTGAAGCCGATAGTGCTTTTGACATTTTTGAGAAGAATTTTTTTCTTCAGAAAATTTTTACTCTAAAAATTTATAATCGAAATTCTTAATGTTATTGATGAAATTATATTTCTACCAAAATAAGATGATTTATTAACAAAATTTATTCTTTTAAACTAATTTTCTGAATTTTCAATCGAGAAGGACGAATTTTCTACAAATTATATAAATTTTTAACCAAATAGTTGAATTTTTAACTTCTAAACGATACATTTTCAACAAAACTAGAATATTTAATTTTTCAGATAAAAAATGATTAAAAATAAATTTTGACCAAATAGTTAAATATTCAACCTAGAGGATCAATTTTCCACCCGAAAATATGTACATGAATTTTCAATGAAATAGTTGAATTTTTGACTAAATAATGAAATTTTCAAGCACGAATTATTGTTGATAAAAGACGATTCATTGTTGATAAATCGTCCTTTTTTAGTAGAAAATTAATATTCTTTGTTGAATACTTAGGTGATTATTTGGTTACAAATTTATTTTAAAATAATTTTTGTATCTCAAAATTTTAATATTCCATTCTTGTTGAAAATTTATCCATTAAACTAAATTTTTTAATTTTCAAGCGAAAAAGACGAATTTTCAACAAACAACATAAATTTTCAATCAAATAGTTGAATTTCTAATTTATAAAGGATAAATCTTCAACCAAAACATGGAATAGTTCAATTTTCAGACGAAAAATTATTTTAAAATAACTTTTTTGCCAAATAATTAAATCCATATTTTTGGGTTGAAAATTCAATTTTTTTATAGAGAATTAAACTATTTTTTTGAAAATTACCTTTTTTCAAAAATAATATTTTCGGCTTGAAAATTCAATTGTTTTGCAGAAAATTATTGAAAATTCCAAAATTTACAATAAAGGAATGAATTTTGTTTATAAATCGTTTTTTTTTTGTTTGACAGAAAATTAATCTTCTTCATGGTTATAAATTCAACTATGTGGTTGAAAATTAATGTAATTTGTAGAAAATTTGTCTTTTTTGGTAAAAAATTAATCTTCTTGTTTGAAAATGCACCCTTATCGGTAGAAAATTTAGTTATTTGATTAAAAATTCAACAGTTTCGTTGAAAATTTCATTATTTTCTTGAAAATTCAATCAGCTTTCAAATTATTTTTTATTTTATTTTTGTTTAGGTCCTAGGGTTGAAAATTCAACTTTTTTGTCGAAACTTCATATTTTCGGATAGAAAATTCAACTTTTTTGTAGAAAATTAAACTATTTGTTTGAAAATTAACTTTGTTATTAAAAAATAATATTTTCAGGTTGACAATTCAATTGTTTTGCAGAAAATTATTTTTTTGTGGTTGATTTTGAACCAATCCAATAATTTGTTGAAATTTTTGTCTTTTTAGTTAAAAATTGATATTTTCGGGTTGAAAATTTAACTTTTTGTAGAAAATTGGTCTTTCTTGGTAGAAAATTCAACAATTAAGTTGAAAGGAATGAATTTTGTACATAAATCGTTTTCTTTTTGTAGAAAATTAATCTTCTTGGTAGAAAATTCATCTTTTTGGTTAAATATTTAATTATTTGGTTGGAAATTTATTTTTAAATTAGTTTTTATCTGGAAATTGAACTATTCCATTTTTGGTTAAAAAAATGTATGTATGTTATTTATTGAAAATTCGATTTTTTTGTTGAAACTTCATATTTTCGGGTAGAAAATTTAACTTTTTTGTTGAAAAATCGTCTTTTTCGCTTGAAAATGCAAAAAGTTGGTTTCATGGATAAATTTGTTACAAATAACATAAACCTTCAACCAAATAGTTGAATTTTCAACTTATAAGGCATACAATTTCAGTCAAAAATGGAATAGTTAAATTTTCAGATAAAAAAATGATTTAAAAATAAATTTCTAACCAAATAATTAAGTATTCAACCAAGAAGATTATATTTCTACCAAAATAAGATGATTTATTAACAAAATTCATTCTTTTAAACTAATTTTCTAAATTTTCAAGCGAGAAAGATGCATTTTCTACAAATTATATAAATTTTTAACCAAATAGAAATTCGTTCTTTTGCCTTGAAAGTTAATTTTTTTCCGGTACAATTTTTGAAATATTTTTTGGGTAGAAATACAAATGTTTTTTTTTTTTGTTGAAAAATATGACTGAAAAATTTTACTTTAACTAATGCCTATTTCTTTTTTAATTAAATTTTTATGAATTATCATCTTAGTTATTTTGATTTTTAAACTATAAAATTAAGGAAGTGAAAAAAGTAACTTTCTAGGTAACTGTAACTAGTTACCTTTTTCCTCTGAGTAACGTAACTGTAATTAGTTACTAACAAAAAGTAACTTACCCAACACTGGATCTAACTTAAATTTTTACGATTTTATATTACGTCGACACAGCCAAATTTAGAAGTTACGTTTTCAACCAAATAGTTAAACTTTCAAGCCAAAAAGATGAATTTTTTAGAAGACAGTTGGATTTGCAACCAGACAAGTTGAATTTTCGACAAAAAAGTTCATTTTCAACTTTTCTACCATAAATGATGAATTTTTAATTCATAAGGACGAATTTTCAACAAAATCGTTGAATTTTCGACCGAAAAAGATAATAAGACAAATTTCTAGCAAAACAGTTGAATGTTGAACATTCAAAATTACTTTTTCACAAAACTGTTGAATTGTCTACGAAATAGATTAATTTTTAACCAAATAATTAAATTTATAAACAAAATACATGCATTTTTAACCAAGTGGTTGCATTTTAAAATAAACATTTTTTTAGCAAAATAGTTTAATCTTCAACTAAAAAAGAGGAATTTGCAATAAAAAATGTAATAGTTACATTTTCAGTTGAAATACTTAATTTTTAACCAAAAAAAAAAATCTTTTTTTAAGCAAAAGGATTAATTTTTTACCAAAAAGACGATTCCTGAACAAAATACATGAATTTTCAACCAAGCATCTTAATTTTATATGAAAGAAACGAAATTTCAACAAAATAAATGAATATTCAACTAACAAAGACAAATTTCCACCAAAAATGAAATAGTTCAATTTGCAGTTTAATTATCAATCAAATATATAAATTTCATACAAAAATAGTTGAATTTTAAATCAAAGCATGATTTTTCACAGAAGAAGATTAATTTTCTACCGAAAAAGGCGAATTTTCAACCAAGTGGTTGAATTTTCAACTAAAAGCGAGAAAATTCTTATTAATATATTTAAAAAATTAATTTTTAATATAAAAAAAATCAACAAAATAGTTAAATTTTCATCCAAAGGAGGGATTTTGCATATTTTAAATATTTTAAATAATTGTATTTCAAACCAAACTCATGAATTTTCAACAAAGAAGATTAATTTTCTACTGAAAAGACGAATTTTCAACAAAATACGTGAATGTTTTTGGTAAAAAAATTAGTTTCCACCCAAAGTTTGTAACTAAAATAATAAATCTTTAACTGAAGTAGATCAATTTTCAACAAAATAATTAAATTTGTGATAAAGTAGTTGAATTTTTTACTGAATAGGTCAATTTTAAATCTACATAGAAAAATTTTCAAAAAAATGTATGAATTTTCAACTAAATAGTTGCATTTTTAACTAAAAACAGATAAGTTTTTAACCTAAAATGGAACAGTTAAATTTGCATTTAAAAAAAGTAATTTCCCATAATAAAAAATAAACATAACATAAAAGTTGAATCCTCAAACAAATAAATGATTGTTTAAGAAACAAGATGAATTTTCTACCCAAACAGACGAATTTTCAAGAAATTAGTTAAGTTTCCAAGCTAAAAAGTCGAATCATTTAGAAAACAGTTTAACTTCAAACCGGAAAAGGAGAATTTTCTACAAAAAAGTTAATTTTCATTCAATTTTCAACGAAATAGTTGAATTTTCAAGCCAAAAAAAAATGAATTTCTTAGAACACAGTTGAATTTTAAACCCGAAAAGTTTAATTTTCGGCATAAAAGATGATTTTCCAATCCAATAGGATGAATTTTCAACAAAGCAATTTCAAATTTACCTTTAGAATTATTAATTCTTGAAATTTTCCAAACATTTTTTAAATTGAAAGGATTTATTTTTTCAAACCTTCAACTAAAAATTGGACAATTTTAAGATACATTGAAAATTAAAAAAAAATAATACAAAACGAGATTGATGTAATGATTCCAATTTTTGAAATTGTACAATTTTGAGATTTCCAATTAAAAATTGCTTTATATTTTCATATAAAATTATTAAATTCAAAAATATCAATGTTCGATAGTTTAAGTTATATTTTTTTCTTTATTTTAAACTCAATTTTTAATTTCAAATTTACCTTTAGAATTATTAATTCTTGAAATTTTCCAAACATTTTTTAAATTGAAAGGATTTATTTTTTTAAACCTTTAACTAAAAATTGGACAATTTTAAGATACATTGAAATTAAAAAATATATATATACAAAACGAGATTGATGTAATAATTACTATTTTTGAAATGGTAAAATTTTGAGATTTCCAATTAAAAATTGCTTTATATTTACATATAAAATTATTAAATTCAAAATGATCAGTGTCAGATAGTTAGTTTTATTTTTTATTTTAAACTCGATTTTTTATTTCAAATCTTCCTTTAGAATTATTAATTCTTGAAATATTCCAAAAAATTTTTTCAAACCTTCAACTAAAAATTGGACAATTGTAAGATACATTGAAAATTAAAAAAAAAAAAAATACAAAACGAGATGGATGTAATGATTCCAATTTTTGAAATTGTACAATATTTAGAATTTAAATTCAAAATTGCTTTAAATTGGCATATAAAATTATTAAAATTGAATGTGGAATTATTTAATAACGGAATCGTCCTGAAATTTTGAATATTTTAATTTAAAACTGCAATATTGTGAAATTTAAGATCCGAAACCACAAAAAATTATTTTAAAGAAACTATTTTTTAAATTGCTGTCTCCTGGTTTTTTCCCGGTTTAGAAAAAAATATACTCGATAAGCATCGGCAAACTTCTTTGCAAGAAATCTGGTGACTAAATCATATAAAAAATTTAAAAATTCGTTATTAATTCAATTTTTCAATATTATGTTCCAAACATTTTTTAAACAATAATTAATAATTTCTAACTGAAAAAGTCTGAAATAAATAAATATATATATAACGATTTTGGATAATTTAATTAGAAAAAGGAGTTGAATAATATTGTGTAATTTCTAAGTTCGAATTTTGAAAAATAGATTATTTAAACTTCATAGGAATTGAAATTGTATTATATATAATTTAAAAACTAAATTGAATCTTTGAAACTCAAAGCTCCTGAAATTCTAGAATTGTAAATTGTTATTACATAACAAAATTATAATTTAACATTAAAGCTGATGAGACAAATTTTTCTGAAACCAAAAAATGAATTGAATTGAAAAAAACACGTAAAAAACAAATATTAATTTTAAATGGGAAACACTAAAAATGAAAAAATTGTAATTACCAAAAATTGTGATATTGACACTTTTTTATTTCAATTATTTTAAGTAAATTTGAATTGTTAAAAAAATTAATAACTTTCAAATTAAGTATATTCTATAAACTTTAAAAAATTATATTTAAATTGCAAAATTAAAACCCATGAAAGGGAAAAATAAAATATTTAGCGTTCAATAACCATTTGAAATTACCGAAATTATTCAATTACTGATGTATCAATTTCAGAAAGTTTAATTTTGATCTTGTTTTATTTTAAACTCAATTTTTAATTTTCAAATCTTCCTTTAAAATTATTATACATTCTGGAAATTTTCTAATCAAATATTTTTGAAAATTATTTATTTGTTTAAATATTCAACTAGAAATCGGACAATTTTAAGATTTTCAATTCGAAATTGCTTTATATTCACATTTAAAATTATTAAATTCAAAACTGACTATTAAGGCTTTTAATATGAAATTTGGAAATATTTAATTGCGAAATTGTCCTGACATAACAGCCAATTAAATTATCAACCATTTCTTGCTATTAATCAATAACAATTGATGATTGTTTAAACAAAATCAATTAGAAAATTCATTTGCTGACTATTTTTAACATTTCAAAGTTGTTCTTTTAACGCGTAATCAACTCTCATCAACTAATTTTTGAAATTTTTGAAACACTTGGATAACTATCAATTATTGTTATTGTTATGAACAATGTTACGAGGACATTTTTTTTGTCTAAGGCATTTTTCAACTATGAATGCCGTTTTAAGTCAACAAAATTATCTGTTTGAACCATTTATTTTTATTATTAATAATATTTATTGTGAATAATGCTAGAAAGTTGCGGTTTTTCTGAAATTTGCCACTATTTGTCTACTTTTCACACAGGATGAGTTAATAATTAATTTAATTTAGCAAAAGTAATTATTTGAACAAATTATTATTGTTTATAACTATCTCCTTCTTTATTAATGCAATATAGTTGCGGTTCGTTCTGAAATGTTTAACTTTCTATCCACTTTTCACTTAGTGAGGTACCAATTAATGCAGGTTAAAAAACATGCTTATTTAAACAATTGATTATTGTTTATAACTATATTCTGTTATAGTAATGTCGGAAATTTGCTGTTTTTCGGAAATCTTGAGTTTTGCTTTGACTTTTTAGTTATGAATAAATAAGTGAACCTCAAGAAGAATAATTTTTTAAATAGTATTTTACTTTTTTACGTGAATTATTTTTTCTCTTCTCCTGAAGCTTGAAAAAACTAATTTAAAAAAAAGCTATCTCATACAAGAAAAAAAACAAAGAACGTAATACTTAGGACTAGGTGGGAGAACTAGGTCTATAACTGACTTGTACAAGTTTTGTTTTAAATTACAACAAGAAGTTTATTGCAGAGCGTGAAAGAAAAATTTGGAATTGAACATATTTTGATATCAGACCCCCCCCCCCCTCCAGCAAAATATATTTACGAAAAAGAAAGAGATTGTTTAGAATATTTTTGTCTCTAATAT